>PVJA010001083.1:0-137338 GCA_004027025.1 Myocastor coypus | reverse complement strand
AGGACAATATGCAATATGTCAACTTTCAAAGAAAGAAAGGGGGAAAAGAAAAAAAAAAGTAATGTGGATTTAGAAAGGTTAATGTTTAGTTGTTTGATCAATCTTATATACCTATATGTATTAATCTAAACTGATCCGATGATGAAAATATGTAATATAACCATTGTTAAATTTAAACAATAAAAGAATTGAAAAAAAAAAAAAGTAAAGCTATATTAGTATGTTGAACTGTAAAAGGCTTAAATCAACAGCTTCCAACATCACCAGTTTAGCCAGTTATGGAATATTGAACTATGTATACAACTACTTTCTCTTAGTTCAATAAGAAGAAATTTTTGTACCAGTAATGATTAGAAAAATTATCATGTCTGCATCCTGTGCTCTTAATAACTACTATGAGGACAATAATATGCATTGTATCAATTATTGGGACTGTACTACTAATGTGTTTTGAAACTATCGCATTGTTTTGTTTTTTTTTTTTGTTTTTTTTTTTTGGTTTTTTTGAGACAGGGTCTCGCTATGCAGTTCAAGCTGGCCTTGAGCTCACTTTTGTAGCCCAGGCTAGTCTTGAACTTGCACTGATCCTCCTGCCTCAGCCTCCCAAGTGCTGGGATTACAGGCATGTGCCACCATACCCGGCTTGCATTGTTATTTCTTATTAAAAGTAATAAATAAAAGACTGATAGCATTGCCTCCTCTTTCATCAGGAGAAATCACCACTATTAATTGCATCATCAAAATGAACAGTTTTAACCCAGAAGCGTGCTATGAGAAAGGAAGGTATAGAGTCACCTTCACTGGAT
Organism: Myocastor coypus; assembly: GCA_004027025.1. NCBI lineage: Eukaryota > Metazoa > Chordata > Mammalia > Rodentia > Myocastoridae > Myocastor > Myocastor coypus. The sequence goes on along the minus strand of PVJA010001083.1, from coordinate 136,532 downwards.
GCAGCACATTCTTGTTGGCCTATCTGCTGAGAAAGGCCATCCAAGACTGGGGAGCAGAGAATATTGTGGGTTTGTGGGTCCCTCTTTCCTGCTGCAGAAGTGCTAGTGATGGGATTGTTTTAAAGTTCAGAGTAGCCTTAGAGAAACACTTGTCTTATGCTGTAGAAAGGTACCTTGGGTGCTCTAAACTGGACAACTTTCCCTAGATGGGGTAAATAGGCTCCACTGGTCTCCTGAATGCCATCCTTGCCCCACCTTTTCCCTGTGGATGTATGGAAAACAGTTTCTTAGCATGGCATTTTCCCCAATACTTTATATTTCCATAAGGTTTTTATAAGAAGCTATGCAAACTTTTTACCCTTTTTCACGTCCTGTACAGAGAAGGCCTAAGGTGATCATGGCAGTGGTAGGGAAGAACAGCACCTATAAGAGGTTCTTTCAGGGTCAGTGACCCCCATGCAAGGTTGAAAACCATCTTTTCTAATCTAGCACTGGAACGAGCCTCTGTTATATAAACACTGATAGAGTCCTCAGGCCCTTGGGCCACTGTGGGAAGATCAGAAGCTTTGAAGCTGAGCAAACAGATTTATGGTTCCTCCTACCCTAGAGCACTCCAGCTAGCTCATTCAGATTCTCACAAAGGCTAATGAGGTTCACTAGGACTGTGTGAACACTGAATACATGATATTCATGTAACCCTTAGCATGAGATCTGACATAACAAACACTATGTTATATTTGTTTTATCAGATAGTAAATTTGTTTCTCTTTCCCCAGTTCTCTCTGAATTGGTTGAAGGAAATGCCATTAAATGTGTTGACTTCAGATTTTCCCCTTTCATCCAAGCAGAACCCTGTAAGGAACAGTGCACTGTGATGTTTGAGAACATGGGCTCTAGTGTCTTGTAGTCTAGATTTATATTCTGTCTGAACCACTTAGTAAATGCATGACCTTGGCCAAACTGTGTGGCTGCTCTGTGTGTGTGTCACTACTCTTATCTATAAAACAGAAACCATATCCTTTTCACTTAGCATACAATAGAAAGGGAAGCCAAATATCCAGCAGGATTTGTACAGACATGAGCTTAAATAAAAAGTTGCCAATAACCTTGTGACCTCAGGGACTAACTTGTGGCTCCTTGGTATATCCAGCTCTGAGTTTGGGGCACAGACACATTGGCTCAAATTTCATGTGATAGGCAGATAGGGACTGGCTCATTTTTCCCCCTTCTGGATCAGACATTGCCTGCAAGATCTTATTGAACCAGGTCAGACATTACATTAAGTGTGAAAAGGTTCTGGACATGTTGGCATTTGAGAATCCTTTTTAAAATGTATAACATTCATTCCAAAGCAATGCCATGACTTATTGAAATGCATAATTTTTTTTGCTCAGCAAAGTAATGACATGACTTATTGAAATAATTTTTTTCACTCAAAAAGTGGCAGGTTATTTTCTCTCCTGTTTGAGTATTGAGCACCTACTGTGTTCTAGATGCAGTGTTATATGCTACCTTATATGCTGTTTAGTTCTGGCAGCAATCTCATGGCTCATGCAGTACCTGTTTCTAATGAACTAAAGGGAAGGTGGGAAGCAGCAGGGTCCATGGGCCCTAGGCCTTAGATCCTCCTGTGGTGCTATTGGTTTGGGGCATGCTTGGTTTCCACACAACAGATACCAGTGACCAAAAAGAATGTACCTACTTTGTCTTCTGCTCTCCTCACCCACCTTATTTATATGGAAACACCTCAGTCAAAATATTGCTCTGTGATAGAAACAATATCCTTTAATTTCATAAGTAAATTGATTTTGAAGAATATTTCTTTGTAGAAATCTAGCTCATTTATTGCCTTTAGATAGTATAGAAATTGTGGTCATGACTGAGGTACTTTCCTAAGTTAACAAATGATTGTTCTTTACCAGGGAAGTACAGAAATGACCTTTATAAATGAACACATTCTTTGCTTTTCCTTGATTGCTAACAGCAGCTGCTGTGGGTTCTTAGTGAGATGAGTATTTAGTAAGAAAAGCCAGGCTGGTATTGCAACAGAGGAAAAACATTAGGAAATTGATGAATTATCTTTCTGTTTGTACCTTCAGAAACAGGTTAATTGTTTCAGTAGCTGGCTGTGTCTTGATTAGGAAGCATTAATAACAATTAATGATATAGTTTCAAAAAGAGGTATAGTAAAATTAGCAGAATTCTTAGCCAACATAAATTATAGTCATTATCTACCATATCCAGGACCATCAGAGCTGCCAACCTAGTTGATTAAAGTACAAGGAAATTTTTTGGTCTGAAATTCTCTAGATAATCAAACAAATCTTTGCTGTGTTTCTTCAGTATAAAATTTCCCTTCATGAGCTAATAATATTTAGTTTAAAATACCTTAGTTCTACAACTTAATTAAAAACCTTTCAGAAGTTAATTTTTTAATATATGCACATTTTATCTACATGTGCAAATAGTATTTGATTATAATGAAACTTTTTGAATAAAAAAGGAACTGCTAACATGTCAAAAGAGCAGTTTAGGTCAAGAAATATGAATTATAAAATTGATGTTTATCTGATTTTAATTCTATTCAGCAGTGAGACAAAATTTACTTTCTTTGGAAGTAGCAGTAGCACAGAGATTGGCAGCAGGGACAGAAATGACTGTGACTAAACCTGAGCTTACCTGTACCTGGCCCTGGCCCTCGGCTGAGCTCAGGCCTCTAGTACTTTCTTAAACCTTACCTTCACAGCAGCCTAACAAGTGGGTGGTCAGGGAGGAGCTGGAGCCTGAGGCAGTCAGGGACTTGTTCACAATAGATAACTATGTTGAAACTTGGGATCTCAATAGAGGTGGCTGACTCAGCCTGCAGTCAGTAGACTGTCACTCAGAAGCTGATGTTTCTTAAGAATATAAAATTTTATCTCACTGGATCTAATTTCCATTCACAATTCTTCCTGGTGTTACTAGAGGATGTAGTAGATGTTATCCTTCCAACTATTGACCCTCAAGAGATGAAGCCTCCTTGAAATCTTATTAGAGGTGTGAAGCAAATGTCATTATCTTCCTTTGCTTAAACTGCTACCTGGGTAAAGAAAGATCATACTAGTCCTTGGTGTCATGCTTGCTACCATGTTCAGTCACTGGTCACTAAGTCTCATCTGCCCTCCTCTCAAACACATACTTCAAACGTTTATGGACTTAGTTCATTTTGTCCCAGTGTCAACTTTTCAGCCAGAGAAAGACTGATTTCCATCCAGCAGGCCCTCTCACCTGTCCAGTTAGGTTCACCATTTTATGTCTTTCTCAGAAACTCTAGCTTGTTTTTTCTGTTTGGGAGAACCAGCAACCAGAAGAGTATGTCTCATTTGTGCCTCACTTAACCTATAGGAAAAATCACAGTACAGATCCTTTGTTTTTGTTTTATTTTTTTTCACCAGAATATTTTAAAAGATAAATATCAGGGTTGTGTTGGCATTCTTAGACAAACCTGCTCAACTGTTCTCCTAACTTCCTTTGAACAAAATGTGTGCTGAACTGTTACCCTTTGTAAAGTGTTCTGCGAGGGCTGCCAAGAATTGGAAGAAAGGATTGGAGTGATTGGGGAAAATTTGAAAAGAGCTGAGATTAGATCTTCTCCACAAAGGTGGTGCAGTTGTGTGCTCCATGGCTGACAAGGATATCTGAGTATGGGTGGCAATGTTGAAAACCAACCACTCCCAGAGCTAGGAATCAGTAGACCCTGAAAACAGGTGATGAAGACCACATGGCCAGAAGATGGGAGAGATATTGAGGAGAAATCAAATTATAGTGAGGGTTTCTGAGGCGAGACAATGGACTAGAAAAGCTCTGGGCAGATAGGTGAATTAATCCATGTAAGCAAGGGTGTGCACACATAAAGACAACCTGAAGATATTGGTAGCATTAAATGACACAGTTGCTTCTTTGTCCATATTGCATATACTATACAGATCTTAGGGTAGAGTGGCATGGAGGTCTGCATGCTGGAAGACACTTGGACTAGGCTATACACATTTCATGATGCAACCATCTCTGCAGGGGTCTTCTAGATCCCTGAATAGACACATGGAGTACCCTTGAATGTACCTACAGGAAAGGGACGGGTCCCTTTGTGCACATCTCATGTACCCAAATCAATTACTTGAGCATACCTGACTCAGAGGGACTCAATGGATGACTTTTCCATGGTGCCTGGAAGAGAAAAAGAACTTGAAATGTCACAGTGAGCCTTACTAACAACTCACTGCCCAGGAAAAGGATGTAGACTTAGCTCATCATAGTCAGGGTTGGGAGTAGTTAAGTGCACAAATTCTAACCATGAAACCTTGGGTTTATATCTCAGCTCTCCCATCACTAGTTGATGTTGGCAAGTAACCCACCTTCCGACCCTCTTTTCCCTTATCTGCAATCTCTGAACATGTTCTACCATAGAGTTTTTATTGTTTACAAAATTCTTTCCTCTCCACCTTTCTCAGCTTTTCTCTCTTTGCCCCATCAAAGCCTAACTTTCCTCAAGTCCATTGGCTGTCTCCCAGCATCATCTCCTCCCATATACCACATTACTACATTTTGATTATTTTCTGTCCTAACCTCTCAGCATACCAGATTGCCAGAGTTCAGCTCATTTTCCAGTGTTTCTTCCTCTGTAGGTCTGAAATTCTACAACCATCCAGTATTCCCTAGAGTCTCTAGAGAAGTCTGAGTGGCACAGATAACCTTTCATTAGCCCACATCTCTTTCTTCCTCTTAGGCCATGGTAGTTTTGTATACCTTGTTTTCCCCTCCCTCACCAGTGCTGCTGCCTGCTGCAAAACTCAGGAAGACAAAGTTTCTTTGTTGTCTTTTACCTAATTGGCAAATGAATGAATGGAGCCCTGCTGAAACATAGGATCACCTAGCACAGAACTTCTCAAATTGAGCATTCAATGACAATAGGTGGCCATTACCCCACTAGTCTCTCAGCATCCAGATCCTAAATCAGTACATCTAAAATAAGGCCCATGATTCTACCTTCTAATCATTCTTGGAGAAGCTTGTGATACTGTTCAGACTCCACTTTAAAGAGAAAGCAATTAGTGACATATATTGAGTCCCTACACGTGCTGAACAGCGTGATGTCTTCTTGTAGCAAGAGCTCTGCCTCCAGAACATGGCCAGAGCACGGCTTTACCAGGATCTGCTGAGAACACTGGATCTGAGATCTGCCCAGCCCCAACTAAAACTCCCCTTTGAACAGGACCCCTAGATGATTTGTGTGCACATGAAGATTTGAGGAACCCTGACTTAGAAGATTTCAATGAAAATATCTTGGAACATTTGTAAAATTGCATGGGTGTGCGTGTGTGTGTGTGTGTGTGTGTGTGCATTTAGTGCTCAGGAAAACTGAAAGTACTGGCATTAAGTTAAGCTAATTAGTGAGTGGGTTGCACTTAGTAACACCACATTCTGTAAGGAATAATTTTGTACCAGATTTGGAAGAAGAAAAGCATTCATACATGTGAAATTTGTACCTAGTCAATATCAGTGAGAACATCTTATTGATATCCATGTTTTAGAAAAGCCTGGTTATAAAAAAAAAAAAAAACTTCAGCATCTGTCTTGCTGAGTTATATATATTTTGTTACTCATGTACTTTATAGCAAACATTCATAAATAATCATATTTTTCTCCTTTTGAAATATATATATATATATATTGGACAGTACTTCTGATGTGAGAGGCACAGTTATGATTCAGAAATAACTTGAGGGAAATGCTTATCTTGTGTTCAGAGCACAGGGTAAAGTGAAACTCCTTCAAATGCCCTGTCTCTCCAAGTGAGCTTTGCTAAACTCTGCAGGTCAAGGGATGATCCTGCACTGCTAAGAATACCTTATTTTATTTCTTTCTCCTCTACCTCTTACAGAGCATTTTACACTTATATACTGTGATCCAAAAATATAGTGAATGTTAATTTTTTAAAATGTGTATTGGTAAAAGGTATGTTGCCATTAATTCCCCTCAAGTCCCCCTCCCCCTCTTTGGACACACTGATCCTGTAGCTCTTGCCACATCCTAAAGCAATTCTGAAAGTCCTCTTTTGTGAGTCTCTCTAGATGTGCTGGCCCTAGATGCCTTGATTCAGAATGTTTCTCCTTTACAGTCATTTTGATTTTGGGGAAGAGCCAAAAGTCACAAAAGTTCTGTGCCAGCTTCAGTGGGGAAGGTGGGGGAGGATACGCTGTAATGTTTTATGCAACTGCCTTTCTTTTGAATGGTACTCAGCAGGAACATTCGCTATTTTTGTTTGTTTGTTTGTTTGCTTGCTTGTTTGCTTTTTTAATCACACCTTATAATGACATTCCTGAAAGAGGACTTCCAGGACATCTTCAGAGAATGCTAAGAACAATGGGATAAATGTGTTTGAAGCAGGGGGAATATTTTTTCCCCTGGGGGAGATATTTCCATGATTGATGACAATGTGTCTTTTACTGTAATAAATCTTTTAAAATTTAAACATTTATCATATATTTTGCTCATACCATATATATGAATTTTTCCAACTATCTAATAAAACTAAACCACATTTTCAAATAAATAGATGATATTCTTTTATTTATTGGGAGCATTGGGAGAGGTTTGGTGGAAATGCCTGCTGTAATGATTGACCATAATTACATTTAGATTTCCTGTAAATTCTCTATAAACCTGTTATTCATGCTGCCTCACAAAAAGCTGAACACCCTTGCTGCTTTAAAACTGCATGAGACTTCTGGGTATCTGAAGCACTCCTAGTGTTCATGTGTTTGAATTGATGGTTTGCACAGTCCAGACTTCCTGAGCAATCACCAGCCTTCCTCATTTGAAATGGGCTCATATTAACCCACTTCTTAATATATTTGAACAATCACATAAATGGGATTAGGATTTTATTTTTTATTCATCTCCCTTCAGATCTATGTGAACAGACTTCTTACGCTTCTACAGTACTGCTGTCCCCATTCACTAACACTTGTAGTAATTTATTTGCAAGCACATATCTTGGGAAGGATCTTAGTTGTGGTTTTATACACTCAATTTTATCTGCACAGTTTCCATTTTATACACACTCCTTGTTTCTGTCACTGACATTAGATTTATTGTTGGTGTTGATTTTAGACCAAAATATAAATGAGATTGTGTTGACATTTTATACACACACCCCCCAAAAAAACTTGCTTCATAGCAGATTGAGTAGAGAACTGGTTGGTTTAAACAGATAACCTTGGGTCATTTCAGAAATGTCTTGTTCTAGCAGAGTACTCTATTCTTATGCTGTGGGACTGACTTCATTCATTTAAAGGAAGCTGGGGCAGACAGGAAAAAGAAATATTTTCTTCTCTTAAGATATCTTGATTTGTTTGTACCTCTGTTGTGACACCCCAGGGTAATTCTGATATATCAACTTCTAGCAAAAAGAAAAGAGACAAAAGAACAGAGGAGGCCATTCCTTCACAGTTATGACTTCTTATTTCTTACTCTCAAAGCATCCCTGCTCCCTGGTTCATGCTGCGGGTTTGTTTTCTGTGCTCCTGATCAAGGTCAGTGACCCACCTAATTCCCAGAGACAGACAATGAGAAAGAGGAAAAAGAGAACCTAGGTATGGGAGAGAGAGAACAGGCAGGAAGAGAGAGGATACTCTAGGCCTACTGCTCCTGCCTCAGAAGTGTGCTCAGATTGGATATGCACTGCTGTGCAGCCCCAAGTTCTGAGCCTGAGTCTTTTTTTAAGATCAGGACCTTTAACTCAGGATAATAAATATCCAAGGAGGCTGAGTCCATAACTAGCCAGTGCCTTGGGAGCCACTGGTTCCACCATATTGTAGAGGGTACAGCCTACCCAGGTCTGACAAGGGAGACAGAATTACTGCTCCATCCTCTGGAGAGAAATTTTCTGAATCCTGATATCAAAGAATGGACTTCTCTTCCATTCCTTGGAGCCACTTTAGAATGGGCGCAGTCGAAGAACTTAATTGACTGTTTAGTCGTTCACCATTTTCTATTGTGGAACACTTAATACTCATATAGGTTAGTAGAGAAATCCTACAAATTTTTCTGACTTGGAGTTTACCCTTCTCAAAGATTAAGAAAGTGATTAAAAACAAAACAGAACAAATGTTCACCAGTATATTTGTTGAACATTTACATTTAAGGTAGGAATACATAAGAGAAGAAAGTGCTATGTGGCTGACAAAATATTTCTTCTGTTTGGGTATTATTACCACCTTTCAGCATTTCAGTTTTATGAATCACTAAATATGTAAATGAGAGGTTTTATTTGGTGGTACATTCCTAATTTGTGAGACTCTAATCTTAATAAAGGTATAAAAGCATGCTGGGTGTGGTGGTGCACACCTGTAATCCCAGCGCTTGGGAGGCTGAGGCAGGAGGATTGGTGCAAGTTTGAGACCAGCCTGGCCTACCAAAGTGAGCTCAAGGCCAGCATGGACTGCATAGTGAGACCCTGTCTCAAAAAAAAAAAAAAAAAAAAAAAAGATATAAAAACATGAAAAGAGAATCATCTGTTGGCCTGTGGGATACCTCTTGTGGTTAAGAACCTAAACCTCAAACTACCTCCTCCAGTCTTCAATTTGTGTGTTCTTTGCATGACTGAAAGAGGGTATCAAATATAAAGCTTTTTAATTTTATTTAATTTTATTTTATTTTCATCTGCCAAAGTCTTTGCAAAGCAGCAGCCCTGGGGGTGATCACAAGCAATATGACTTCCCAATCAGGTTTCTTTATAACTAAACTATGAATTTACCTTCAGCTTCAGTTGCTATAATTTCTGTCTGTGAGCTGATCAGTAGGTCTATAGCAGGAGAAGATAACTTAAATTTAGTCCAGTTTTCTAAAAATCTGTCTTGTATTTTAAGGATAGGGCATAGTTGCAGTGATCAAGATATTCTCAGAACAGGCTGTGACCCCCTTCCTCTTATTTATCTCCCTTTTTTTCTTTTTTTCTTTCTCTCGTGTGCTAAAAACATTTAAGATAATGTTCTGTTTTCTCCACACACTCAGGATTGAATTCCTTTTTTCTCACTTTATCTATTAAAGACACTTTCCTATTTACAGATACTATTTGTGAATACATGCTATATAAAGTATGTCTGATTTTCAGCAGGAGCTAAGCCTGGCAAATAGTCCCAGAATATGCAGGAGCAGGGCTGCACCACTATCCTACATGTATATCTAAAATCCTTGACCTTTTCTTCTTCCGGTTCCAGGCGGTTGGCAGCCGCGGTTTACAGTGCAGTTATGGCCAAGTCCAAGAACCACACCATACACAACCAGTCCCAAAAATGGCACAGAAATGGCATCAACCTCAGTCACAAAGATACAAATCTTTGAAGAGGGCAGATCCAAAGTTCCTTCGGAACATGCATTTTGCCAAGAAGCACAACAAGAAGGGCTTCAAGAAGATGCAAGCAAACAATGCCAAGGCCATGAGTGCACACTGAGGCTATCAAGGCCCTTGTCAAGCCCAAGGAGGTCAAGCCCAAAATTATCCCAAAGGGAGTAAACTGCAGGCTCGCTAGAACTTGCCTATATTGCGCACCCCAAGCTTGGGAAACATATCCAAGCTCGCATTGCCAAGGGTCACAAGCCTTGCCGGCCAAAGGCCTGGGCTGCAGCTAAGGACCAGGCTCCAGCTACTACAACCAAGGCCCAGGCTCCAACTTCTGCTCTAGCCCAGGCTCCCAAAGGTACCCAGGCCCCTGTGAAGCCTCTACAGTAAAAGCATCTTTACCTGCTGATATAAAAACAGAAAGACTGATGTAATCCCTGGTGTGCCATCTATAGGGGACTGGTATCCTCCTGTGTTCTTTGTGCAAATAAACCTGAGGCAGAATAAAATAAAATCCTTAACTTGGGAAAGTTTTGAGAACCAAGTATTGATATCTAGTTAAAAGTATGAAATTGGATTCATTCAATCTAGCAAGTATCTGTTAGGTACCTACTATTTACCAGGTGCTCTGAAGCACATTGGTTCCCAAGGGTCATGTGCCTTCAAGGATTTGCAGGAACTAGGGCAGGTATGTGCATGAATAAATGCACTTGGCCAAATAAAGAAGTACATGTCCTACCTTTCCCCAAAACAGTGTATCATCCCAGAGAATATGTGAACAAGGACCTTTATTCAGAGGAAATCCCAAAAAGGAAAGGAAATGAAAGATGTCAACCTGCGTGCCTCCATGGGCCTATCACAAGGACAGGTTCCCAGAGTTGTCCCACAGACCCAGGAATAGAGGTTTCTTCCAAGGACTTTATCTGTACCAGATGTATGCTGAGCACTTACTACATGTCAGGCATATCCAGGCCCAGGACTGTGGACTGACAAGACAAACACTGTAATGAGTCCCATAGGCCTAGTGCTACCAGAAGCTAAGGGCAAAAAGAATGGGACTTGTCAGAGCCCTATTGGGATGCAGAGGAGAGGTCCCCGGCATGGGGAGCTTGTATCCCCACTGCTCCTTTTCAAATAGTGAGTTAAGATGGTATTCTTATAGGCGCCATAAAAAGTCCAAAGTTGATTTTGAGCCCTCTGTTTGAGTTTATTAAATGCAATGGTATTTGTCCTACAGAACCAACAGTAATTGCCATTTCCTCTAAATGTCTTACTTTTCAACTTTGGAAAGAACTTCTTATGATGGAGCCCCTACAGCTGGGGTGGAAGAGGACTAGGATGTCACGGGTCCCTGCCAGCATGGACTGAAGTACCCCATTGTCCTTGCTAATGGCCTCAGATGGGTATAGGCTCCACGCCCAGATATACACACTTGGCAGAATACCCAAGGGCACTTCTTAATGAAGTTTAAAGTGACCTGTTATTGTGCCTATTAGATCTCCATTCAAAAAACTGAGCTAACCCCAGAAAAAGTACAAAAGTACCCCACTGTCTGCCCAACAGCATGTGATCTCAGTCCTGTGAGGATGTGAGTCTTCTACTAAATAGTAGATTATGCATTTATATGTGTACATAAAAATCAGGTACTCAGCTGTTGTCTCTTGAATCAGATATTTGGATCACTCTAGTGCCCAGTCATGCAGTTCCTAAACCTACAATCCTATTTCATGGTTTATCAATTTGTACTTATCCCAAAATAAAAAATAAATAAATAAGCCAACAGTAGAGTTGCCTTTTATCGCCTTCATTTTTCTCTGCCCAGTAAAAAGCGGTTGAAAATACATTCTTTGTTACATTCCATTCATTTCCAAATGTACAAGTTTTCAAATATGTTATAAATGAGAAGAAAAGAAACTGCTGACTTATTTGTCAACCTGTCATATTATTTTATTTATTGTTTCTTGTCAGTAGAAAAGTCCAGAAGCATATTGAGATAAAAATAGAAGTGCATGCAAAGATAAAATGGTAAATGGGATATACTGCTGCACTTCCTCTCATTTTTCTTTCTCTCCTACTGTCAGACCATAAACAAGAAGAATAAAGCCAGCTGGTGCACTGGGCTATAGAGAACAGCTAGAGCTTTGCATGTTGGATTTGTCCCCAAGGCTACCTCACCATGTTGGCCTGCCTCACTGTGCTATCAGAAGTCCTTTGAGATTTTCACTTGAGTTCTAACTGGTGAACTATAAAGGAAGTAGTTTTTAAAAGTGCAGAAGTTTCCTTAGACACCTCTGCACACAGAACATAGGAATCCAGAAATTTATAAGCTGGCTTCATGTATCCAGGTGTTGGGTGGGTGCAGTATAGAGTAAATCTGGGGACTGAAAGGTAAGAAGATTTCTATTTACCCAAACACATTCTTTCCTATCAGGAGACAAACAGTGCTATTGATTTCAGTTTTTACAATAAAGTGCATCTGCAAGTTACTTGAGAGTTATTTTGCCTCTATAAATTCATATCCTGGAGTGGTGGGGTTAACCTGGGCCTGCCTGCTACCTGCACAGCCTTTGCTGTTGCAAAGTTTTAACAAAATAATTTCTGTGGATTCTTGGAGAGGGATGTATGTGCCTGTGAGCATGTGTATCTAAGTCTCTTAAAGATCTAAACCGTGGGGACTTCCACGTCACAATAGGAGCTATTAAGACAGGTTCCTCTTGGTGGCAAGAAAGTACATACGTGTTGCTTTGAGATGCTTTTGCAGACAGGAAACCACTTAATCTTCAGGTCAGGTCATTTAGTAATTCAGGGAGAGATGACAGACTCCAAGTGGCTTTAAAGGCCACTGATGCACAGAAAAACCATGTGATGATTTTCTTTAAGCCAAGCTTCTTGGAGCTCTTTACAGCCATCCTTAATAAAACACCTGTATACCGCACTATGCAGGGCTAGGTCAAGCTCAGGAAAAGACTGACTCATTATTGCCCTTTTCATTGTCAGTAAATAGGTTGAAAACTGCCTGAGACCAAGCCATCCAGTTTGCAGTTACCAAGTGTCTTAGTTGCTCTTTTCATTGATGAGACAAAATACTCATCAGCCAGAATTAAAAGAAGAAAGCTTCATTTTGGCTCATATTTTATAGAAGTTTCAGTTTTTAGTTGGCTTTACCAAGGCAGGGTGGCCTGACAGAGGGGCATTGCCAGGGAAAAATGTAGCAAAAAAGGGCATCGATTCCTGCATGAGGCTTTGGGGGGACATCTAAATACAAGCCATACACTGAGCCACAGAGCACAACAAAACAGCAGTGCCAGGTCCGTGATGCTCTCAGTGTGTCAGGTGCTATGCAAAGACCTTTTGGATGAAGATCATGGTTCTTACCTATACCTCCGTTTTCCTTAATGGTTGTCCTGCAAGGTAAACTCACATTCATCTTCAAAATGGAGCAGGAGTACCCTTGATTTATGTATCAGAATTCCCTTCCCTTTGGGGGTGGGGAGTAATAGCTTGCATCCTGAGCTTTGGAACAGCTTTCTGTTTTTCTTCCACAGTTCTAGCTATCCATTCTCATTGCACTTGGGAAATCAGGTGACTGGGAAAACTTCCAGCTCTGACCAGTCTCCAGTGCTCCTTTTTTTCCCAGAGTAGCCACACTATCCTTAGACTTCAGTCACACTCACATGCTGGTGACCAGCCAGTGCCCCTAAACCTCAGTACCCCATAGGTTGGGTACTTCCTATAAAGCCTGACAGCTACTTCAGACATACTGGCCTTTTCCTTCACCATAATGTACTATTGTCACCACCTGTCCTGGTTTTAAATTTCCTTCCAGTTTCAGCCACTGGTCAGGTCATTCAAGCTGGAGGCTAGGCTGGCTGCCTTATACTCCTCTGTTGCTTCCCCCCTCACCCCTGCCTACTATCCCAACTCCCCACCTCTCTCCTTTTCTCCAGTCTCCCTGCAACAACTCCCTTGAGTCTCAAGCATTTGCATCTTGTGCCTACACAGTATCAGGCCTTGTCTCTAACCTCACAGTTTGACCCCACAGTACAGTGCACATGCCTGATTATCACTTTCCTAGAAGATCTGCAAAACTCTCCCTTCCTTGCTGGTTAAAGTTCCAAGTTCTGTGGTTTTGGCCTTGCCTTCCCCTCCACTGTCATGACCCAGATCCTACAATCCCCGACCCGTCAAACACTGCTCCCAGTTTTGCACGTTTCTAGATGAACTAAACTGGTTTCCTTTTTATTTTGAGACAGAATTTTGTTCACCAAATTTTCCAGGCTGGTCTTGAACTCATGAACATCCCCCTCAGCCTCTGAGTAGCTGGGGCTATAAGGCATGCACCTGTATGGCTAATGCCACTCTCTTTTCTGTTCCTAAAATATTTTTCCTTTCTTGTCTGTCTGGTATGTGCCTATCCACTTTTTCAGTCAAGCTTTTTCTAATTGCACTTGAAGAATTAATGTCAACACCTAACCCCCAACCTGTCCTACCATGTCCCATCTCTGCCCTCAATGCCCACAGCATACTGTGCTTGCTGTGTGAGTAGGCCATCTTTCTCTAGTAAGACTAGATGTCTTTGATGACACAGACATCATCAAGCTGAGTAAATAATAAAAGGTTATTGGCTTTGTCCTCAATATCCTATAGCACTAATAATCTGAAATCAAAAACCAGTGGTGTAATATTTAAGCAAGACAATTCTTCATTCAGCATACACTTATGGCAAGGCTATTGTAGTCTAGGTATCTGCTAAGTGCAAGCTTGAGTGGCTCATCTGTTTCTCCATCTTCCAGAAAGTAAAGAGGTCTACTCAAGAAGTAATGACGCCACGGTGAGATGAACAGTAGGAAGAATCCACATGCCAGAGCACCAACAAACCCTGGGCCCTCCTTTTGTCCACACAGCCCATTGCTTAAACTTTAAACCACATGTGCAATTGGTCTCTCTTCCATCTGGTCAATGCAATCAATAACAACTGTTATTATTGAACATTAAAAAGATTTTTAAATAAGCCACAGAACTTAAAAATCCAAGATCTTTTCCCTCTGAGTTTGTTTTCAGTGTTATTTTTTGTTTCTTTAAATATTAGACCAGTTGTTTTTGCAACAGGGAGATCTCAAGGTTTCAGATGGCCTCATTCACTCCCTCTGTTAGCTTTGCCATGAGATCCTGTTTGGAAACTAACTTAAAGGTAACTGAGACACTAAGGGATAAAACCTGGGTGCCCTTGTGGCAATCACTAAATCAGTTTTCCTTGTTCCAAAGCCAGCTCTCACTGAGCATACCACTTACACATAAGAACAGTGAGCAGTATGCTCACTTTACATGTTTACATAAAGCTTATTATCCAAAGCAAATGTGACTCAGAATCATAGTAGAGGGCAACACTACTAAAACACCACCTCATTGTCACTGTTGTGGCACAGGGAAGTCTTAGCTTTGCAAGGTGCAGCCTATAACCCCACCCCCAGGAGCTGGCCTCCTGCCCGGGCCTCCTGGAGCATTAGCCAGAGGCACTGTGCCCTGTTCCAGGACCTTATCTGACTAGGTTTAAGAGAAATACAAAGAGAGGATTTTCACTTCAGATATTCTGGAAAGCCAACTTCTTTCAAGTATACACTTTCTCAGAAGAGGCTACATTTTTTTAATGAAGTATTGAAGGCTTTGTAACATGAGTATCCAAAAATGGTCTGCACTCAGAGCCCCCAGTCTTGGGCCTTCCCTGGAGAAAAGGCAGCCCACAGTAGCACGAACACCTTCAGGCCATTGCATCACAGGCCTGACTGGCAGGATGGGCAAAATCTGGAGACAAAGAGCAAGTAAAATATTCTAAAGTTACACAGATAGCATGCACATATGTGTGTCCACACATACACACACACAAACACACACCCCTTTATCATTTCCTTGTTAAAGAGAAGTGCATTCTCTCCTTCCCCACTGTGTAGTGGGAAGTGACCTTCCCTTGAGTTTTTCTCTGCTCTTTCATGTTACTCTTTCTGTCTTCTGTAGTTCTATTTTTATATTATCAAGGTTAATAACATTTATGTTCTGTTTCATAGTTATCATTCTGACTACTGATTATTGTAGAACAATTAAAGTTAAAATAAAAGTGTAATTTTTAAATTACATTTATTATGTAGAGATCCACTGCACAGTAAAGCAGTATTCTAAGATTGTGTTTTTATACAGATTTTTTTTATATTCTTATGACTTATAATTGTCTTCCTCTATAAAAGATTTATACTTAATACCTTATAGGTATATATTTATATGATAGCACACACACATATACATACACATCTAAAACCTTCCAATGGTTCATAATAAGAACAAAATACTGTTTGAGAGGAGATGTGAAATAGGATGAGCTCCATGCCCATCCGTCACAGCAAAAAGTCAATAATACCTAAAATTAATGAATCAAAAAATAGCAACAGATATGTAAAATTAAAGCATGGGTTTAAACTAAAATAAAGCACTAAAGGATTAGAAAGAGTTTGCCTTTGGCACAGTGAGGGTTTTATTTTGTTTTAAGGCTCTACTGTTCTTTTTAATATGGATGCACACATGAATTTGACTGAAATTTTAAAGCACCCTTAAACAGGGTGTGCCAAAATTAGGTAATATATTAAACACCACCTTTGCTTGAGATGTCCAAATTCCAGGTACTTGTGAGAATTTTCAGATAAGTAAAACACATGGGGTTTGCATCAGAAGGCCTGCACACCCTGATTCCATCTCTCTGTGGTGGCTCCTGCTGGTCACATTGGACTCATCATAGATAGATAGATAGATAGATAAATAGATAGATAGATAGATAGGGATCTCCCCAGGAGATATATATGTACATATATAAATATATAGATCACCCTTTGCTTCTCTGACCAACACCCTGTCATTAGAAAGAATTCTGAAGTTGGAGTCAGAGGGCTATGTCAGAGAATAGATAGCATCTACTAACCCTAAATCAAGCAAGACCCTCAACTTTCACTGGTCCTGTCCAGTCTTTGTGTGCTTCAAATGTGATATAAATGATGCCAAACCAAGAGCTTCTTCACCTCTCAACAGATGTAGCCAAAGCCTAGATAGAGTGGCACCCCTATCCCACATGTCCCCAAGGCACTATGAGCAGTTTCCCAGTGCAGCCTTCGCAGGAGAGAACAAGGACCTGGACTGTCATCCCCAGGTGGCTGCATGTGCTGAGCGTGGACTTCCTCTCTGCTTCATAGATACGTAGTGATTAATACCAAATGAGCACCTTGCTCAGTGACCTTTCAGTTTCCACTGCTGCTCTCCTTCACTCCTCATAACTATTTGCAAATATTAGCTCCCTGGATTGTTTCTTCTCATCAGTGACTTTCACAGGTGACGAGCAGGTTGTTGCTCAGACTGGCCTTCAGTGCATGCCTGTCCTGGAATGTCTGGGCTAGTCTCTAGTCAGGCATTGAGCACACAGTCCACAGTCCTTGTAGTTTATGTACACCCCCCAGAGGGCCCTATAAAGGGGCTTTGAAGGCCCTGGGCTAGGGGGTGAAGGCATCTCTTGCGTACCAGGTGACCCAAGGTCTGTGAGATTTGGCCTCTCACTATGCAATCAGTGTATAAATTTCATAAAATTAATTTGTTGACTCTGCCTGCACCAAACTCACCCCTCTTAACTTCACATGTACCTTTAATACACAAGTCACTTTCTGCTTAGTCAATGGATGCCAGACACAGAGCTGTGGGAAATTCTGTTGGTTAGTGGCCATCCACCCATCTTTTGATCCTTCTCTCTGGTTGTGAGCCCCCGATTGCAACAGACCCAAACCTTTCCTTGGCCAGAGTTCTGCTGGGCAGTGGCAGATACTTCCAAATGAAATACAAAAGAAGACATTTTGCATTTGTTGTTGCTTAAATTTGTTTTTATTTCCAGTCTCTTACATCTCCACTTTATTAAAATCCCTGTTCTATAAATGTTGTTCAGTCTTCATTTTCCCTAAATAAACAGTAGTAAAGTTGTGCTGTGGGTTGTTTAATTTTGATGCTAAATATGTCTTAGAGGAAAGTGGCAAAAATGCATCCTATTTTTTCTCCCTCGTCACCAGAAATATGAGCTAAATTATTTATGGTTTGATACTCACAAAACAGAGATGGATTCAGGATATTTACTTTGCAGAAAGGAAAAGGGATTGGAACTGTAGTAAAAAAAAAAAAAACTTTACACTTTGTTAGAGGAATATGTATGCTCCAGAGAGTCATACTCCAGCTGCTTTTACTAACCTCTGTGCCTCATGGAGTGCCTGACATGTGACGTATTTGTACAGTTGACTGAATTTGAAAATAATGGGTATACTAGGCAACTCAATAAGCATGTCTTACATCAATGGAAAAAAGTAATAAAGCCAGCAAGCATTTTGAAAAGTGCTGAGTATGTGAAAGTCCTTTACAGGTGTCCAGAGCAGTAGCAGGATGCCTTCAGGTACCTTGCATTCTGATCTCTGGCTAGAATTCCAGCAGAGGAGACTGGCTGTGTGTGGACCTCTGTACCTAAAGTCTGACCAAGGCCTGGCTCCTCTGAGGGGGTTTTAACAGGTCATGAAATTGTGAGTTCCCTGTTAACATTACTTGACGAGATCCTCCATTTGTCATATTCCCATCATCCCATCTTCCATTCTAAGGACAGTTCCATGGATTTTTTTTCTTTTCTCTGCCACAGGAGATATTGGCACACCTGAAGCCATGGCCCCCGTCATTGTGGTTGCCCCAGGCAACAGAAGTGTGGTAGCTGGTTCCAGTGAGACCACCTTGGAGTGCATAGCCAGTGCCAGGTACAACTGTGCTCTAGATATGGCCATGTAGATTGAGCATCCCTCACTTGAAAACCTGAAGCTTGAAATGCTTCAAAGTCTGAAACTTTTGAGAATTAATATGGTGCCACACAGGAAAAATCGTACCCCTCACCTGAAGTTCTGGGTCATTGGGAAAACACAGGTGCACTAAAAATATTGCAGAGACCTCTTTAGGTGATGTATATGAAGTGTAAATGAAACTTAAGTGTATTTCATCTTTAGACATGAGTCCCATTCCCAAGATGTCTCATTATACAGTATGCAAATATTCCAAAACAAAAAAATCTAAAACACAAAATACTTGAGGTTCCCAGCAGTCTGGAGCAGGGCTGGTGAACCTGTACTAATAAATACTCCTCAGGGCAAGCACACAGTGGGAAGAGTAGCACACGAGCTTGCCTCTTCCAGCAACAGCAGCTTACTAGTTTGCCTGTGCACCATGCACAGGAGACAGGGACCTAGGAGCTGCAGGGCTCCCCAAGTGCTCTCCTTCATTAGTCAAATGAAATGATTTTCATTTTAGACCTAGGTGATGGCAGACAGCCTGGTCTGTGGTACCAGATGGGGAGGAAAAAGGAACAAGGCTCCAGGTAGCAGAGGAAAAAAGTTAATCCTTCTCTTACTCTGTAGTCATTCCAGAATTGAGTTTGAATGCTCACACCTCCCATGTAGCTATAGTGTCCCCTAGCAGTATTTGTTTTCAACATTCTTTTCATGAGCAAATGGAATCATTAGCACTTATGGTCCATTGCTGCCGCAATTAGCTATCCTTGCTCAATAGCCCTTGAGCAGAATATGTTGCTGATACTTGCCGCAAGGGAGTAGAGCTGTATCTGGATTGATTTTTAAATGTCCATTGTTCAACCTGCCATGGTTCCTGCTAGAATTAGCTTTGTCAGGGTGGTGCTGAATGCCTGGAATTATTATTATTGCCATCTACATTACTCACAGTCATTGTCACCAATGCCCTTGCTCTTACAGGCCTGTGGAAGAGCTGAGTGTGCACTGGAAGAGAAATGGCGTGAGACTCACCAGTGGGCTCCACAGCTTTGGAAGACGCCTCACCATCTCCAACCCAACGTCCACTGACACAGGGCTGTATGTCTGCGAGGCTACACTACAGGGGAGTGCCTTTGAGCCAGCAAGGGCCAAGGCCTTCCTTTCCATCATAGGTAAATACTAAAGAAAATAATCTTGTCAGCATGCTCACATAGCCTCCCAACCCCAACACTTCCCAAGCCACAAAACAGTAATCCTGTACCCAACCGCTTTATGGTTAAGACCGTCTTCCTATTTTTTTCCAATATGAATTCATTAACTCTAAAGTGAGGATATTCCTAGTACTACCATGGAAAGTTATTCTAAATATATCCAATCCTCAATCTTGGGAAGGAGGCAGAGTCTTTCTTGTGGAAATTGCCTGCCTCGTCTGCCCTTTCTGCCCCAGGTTTCTCCTTTCTGGTTCTTACAATCTGTGTTCAGAAGTTGTTCTGTTGTTGTTACTAATTTTTGACCCCGAAAGAAGCTAAAATTATTATATGTTATACTTCTTATTAAACTGAAAGATGAGAGAAGAGTTGTATCTAAAAATGGACTAAGTATTCACCGAGAAACAAGAGCAGGAGATAAGATTGAATATATATGAATTGCCTAGTTCTGGAGACTAGAAAATATTGGTGGCCAAGAAGCATGCTTTGTCCAATGGCTAAGAAAATCTTACATTTTTTATCGCACTGTGAAAAGAGCACATTAAATTGAGATGATAGTGCCTTCATTTCTTCCATTCTTCTAGTCATAATCATGCAATATTCCTAAATGGCTGTGATTAGAGTCCTGGTGATACATGGTTTTCCATGATGGCCTCATTGGGGGCGTGAGCTGCTCTTGTCACTGTCTCCTCCTTTGCTCACTGCATTTGGGCTGTGGATGTAAATACCACATCCTGCTCTCTGCAGAGACTTTTCAAGGTTGATCTATGGCTATATGAACACAGCACATTATAGATTGAACCAAAATTAAAATTTGTGATGTGTAAATCTCTAGTAGACAGGACTATATTGTTTTAAAATATTTTAAGGTATTTTAAATAAGAGAGGAAATTTATCTCCCTATAAATTAGAATGTTAGCTTCAATCATAATTCCTTTCTCAAGTATTTAAATCTATCATGTGACTTTAGTCTTGCATTTATGTCAGAATTCCAAAGCAGATTGTTTCTATGTTCTGCAGTTTTTGTCTCTGTGTTCTAACTTTTAAAGGCACACAAACACAGTTCACTTCTTACGATGTTGATTTAAATCCCCTTTTATTCTTAAGAATTTGCTGCGACAGGTGGAATTTTGTGCTCGGATCACAGTGGAAAAGCCCTGAAGAGAGTGTCTCTGTCAATTCAGGAGATTTGAGTGAGATTATCACCCTATGCCCAGACTCCTCAGAAGGACCTTCCAGAAGCAGGACCAATCTCACAGGGCTGTCACCAGTGGAACTGGGAAAAGAGCTATTGATGTGAACATGCAGATGAAAGAAAGCAGAAACAAATTGCCTCCCAATTACTTTTATTTCACACTGATGAGACAAGACAGACTGGCTGTGGCTGTTTACACCTCCTGTCACCTTCCCTATAACACTGCTCAATCCCTCTGATTTGAACAGAAGCCCCAAACTCTGATCAGGCAGTGTGGCCCCCTCTGTGCAGGGCAGCAGGCTCCAGGGCCTGTGCTCTGTGTCCCCACTACCTCCTAGCACTCAGTGGTGCTCCTCTTACAGACCTCCTCCTGAGCAACTCCTCTGCTCTTCCATCTGACATACTCTACATCACTGTTATGTTCCCTGGGTACACCAAGGCAATGACACAACAGGTCCCCTGCCCTCTCTACTGAAGTAGGACAACTTCTCCCTGTGTCACCCATGCCTCCTTCCCTGTCAGTGTCCTCCAGCCCATGGAGCCTGCTTTGCCAACCATCACCAGCAGGAAGTATGGAGAATCCACATCTAGGAGCAGTCTTTGGCCAGTGTTTGGTGGAGCTGGCAGACACACACACAAACTCCCTGTTCCTCATGGGTGAGAATGTGTTTGGAGTGCATTCCACACTGGTTCCTGAGTTACCCATAGGGGTGCCACAGTCACCTACAGTTGAGCTGCCTTGATAACAGGCTTTTCACAGTATCCTCCCTGTTTTGAGGTACTGACACTGCTCCCCCTCTGCGCTGCTGGCATCCATTCTTGCCATGACCACCTCCAGAGGGCCAACCAGAGACAAATCCTATACATGGTAGTGCTTGGAAGGCTGCCCTTCTGTACTAGATCATCTGAGATATTGAAGCGGGACCAGACTCTGCCCTTCAATACCCTCTCAGATGTCACGTCTGCTAATAGTCTCTCTCATTTGTGCACTGCGGTATATGGAATATACTAGAAGGGTGTGCAACTTAAAATATAACAGTGTGGACTTTGGCATCAACTTACAAGTTTACCAGTAATTAACCTGAATAGGTGTCTTTGCTGTTGGCTTCAGTTTCAACATCTCTAGCCTAGAGAAGATGTAGATAAGGCTACCAGCTTATAAGGCTCAGTGTTGCTGAAGGAGCTTAAGATGGTGACTCTATTTGCTGTTGGCCAAACTCTGCTATCGCCCACCACATTCACTAGTTAGTGACCTTCTTCAGTTTACATACGCACATTTCTCACACTTCCTGTGTCTGAAATCATGGGTGCCTCTCAGTCAGGGAAACCGTTTTTTCTTACTGGGGATGAGTGAACCAATGATTCCTTCAACAAGCTTCAGCCTCTTAGATTCAGGGGCACAGCACATGCCCTTCGCTTCCAGACCAATAGATTCCACATCTGGTCCTCACACCAAAACAGTGGCCTTCACACCCTTGCTTACTGTCTGAGTGTGCATTCCCTGGTACACCAGCTCTTTCACCCACACTCAGAAACCCAGGAGGGTGACATCAGCTGATACAGACAGCTGCCTCTTTGTGTCTCAAATCTATTCTGATTTTTACACATAAATCATTCAAAGATTCAAATCCTGCCAGGTGTAGTGGCACATGCCTGTAATCCCAGAATTTTGGAGGCTGAGGCAGGAGGGTTGCTGTTAGATCAAGACAAGTCTAGGGTATATAAGTAAGTTAAAATCCAGCCTGCCATATATAGCAAGACACACACACATACACACACACACACACAGAGAGAGAGAGGGGGGGGGAGGGAGACAGAGAAATTCAAATCCCTTAAGTATCTTAAGTATCACTAAATGAACAGACTATTGATAGTATGCTTCAGGTGATACCAGCATCACAGTTGTGAGGTTTTTCTATAGGTCTACTCTGAGGTCTTCTGAGGATGAGACTCTTAAATGTCTGTATCCCTATATAAATTCCTTCCTACCTGTCTGCCTGCCTTCCCACTTCAAATTTCTTGGTTTCCCCAGATAGGAAAGTTTACCACTTTTAAGGCCTCATGAGTATAGACCAAGCCCACCAAGACAGTCTCCCAATTGACAGTTTTTTCATGCTAGTAGTTCTGGGGACTCATGGGGGAGTCCACACCCCAGTAGACAAGTATGGATGGTCATGGTAGCCAAGGACATACCATAGGATCTTATCTCAATGGCTCATCCACAGTGGACCTTCCCCACAGTGCAGGTCAAGACTGAGTTCCTCAGAGCCTAGTATTTACCCCACTTGTTCTCCTAGCAAACCTTGTAAACAGTAGCTGGGGCTGTGGAGAACTTCCAGAACACCTGCTCAGTCAGGAGAGTGTGAAAGGCAGGCAGCAAGATTGGGGTGACCTATGTATGGTGGGGCAAGGCCTATGAAGACCAGATGCCTCAGGATCTGAAGGGCTGGCAGAGGCCACTCCATGCACACTCTCTTACTGGCTGGGCCACCTAGCAGAAGCAGAGGAGAGTATCTGCTCTGAACCAAGGTGCTCTGCACTGCCAAGCCATCAGGTGAGCTATTCACAGACCTGGCAGTCTGCCCTTCCCAACCAGGTACTGCAGAATGTGGATGGGGAGCTCTTACTTGGGAGGACTTGGTGCAACATGCCCACATAACAACTGGCTGGGCCACGGTGATAGTGGTTGAGGAGGAGTGTTCTCAGCTGGAAGTCTCTAATGCGCATACAAGTTCCAAAGTTGCTGTCCTGGGGGTGGTGGCCATATGTATAACTTATTTGGGGTGAAATCTCAATGGAAATATGTTGGTTGAAAAAACACACTTCCAAATATGACATCCTATATTGTTACCAGGTTAAGCAAAAATATTACAGGTTATTCATGCATTGAGTAAACAATTGGGTGAGACAACCCATGAAAAGTTTCAAAACTTAATTTGGAAGGTGTAAGGCTGTGGTACTCAGGCAGAATGAGAGAAAAAGAAGATAAAAGTAAAAATAAAAGTACGTGATGCACCTAGGAAACACGGTGTGGGCTATCGTGGAAAGTCATGATAGCAGACTCCCTGTGGCACCTTATATCTCTCTTATGCTGTCCACATTTCATTGAAGCCTGCAAGAATTCCACACATGGGGCCCTGAAAATTTTTTATGCTGTCCTGGGATCTTGTAATTGACAGGTCTTGCTCATTTCCCCAGCCAGCTCTGCCACAACCTATTACCAGAGAACAGGCCAGTGGTTACTAGGGACTAGGAAGAGATTAGTGATGTGCAACATCCTTGTGATAATGGCCTATTCTGCATCTTGACATGCTGTAGACTCACAATTCTACACATGTGTTAATAGTACCTAACATTAAGAGTGCACATACACGCAAGAGCAAAACTCAGGAGATCGGGTTAAGGTAGGTTAGTTCATTCAATCCATGTCAATATTCTTGCTGTGAATTGTGCTATAGTTTTGTAAAGTGTTACCACTGAAAAAGACAGGAAAGCATACTTTATTATTTCTTTAACTGCATGGCACCCTACAGTTTCCCCTAAAATAAAACTTTTGAGTAAGGAAATAAAAACTATAACTAATCATAAGCAGAGTCAATATTGACTGTAGTATCCATTGATGAATATGGAGTATGACCTGTACACAAGGCCCTGACAGGATGCAGACCCTGCATAGTTAGGGTATAAATAATGTTGCCATCATTACTATTGATTAAGGGGACATGAACCAGTAGGGGTATGAGTGTGTGCAAAGACCAGCTTTGAAAAGGGGAGCATTAAATCTTTGCAGTGTTTCTCCAGGCCCGTAAGTACACACAACATCTAAGCAGAGAATTCTGCTTCCACCTAGTGAATTTGCAGTCATATCAACAGCCAGAATGGGCAGTTCAGGCAGGCTGTCTCTGCTAGAGTGGTCCAGGTAATTGTAGAATTGGTACCTAACTTTGCCTCCTGTTCAGAAACCTTCACCCTTTGTCCTTAATCATTTCTTTGAAACATTACATTTTCATTTCTGTTTCCTCATCTGGGTTCCACCCTGTTTTAAAGATACAGTCAATACTGGAGGCATGCCAAGCTATATTATCCACATGCAACACAATTACAATGGAAATAAGCCACTCTGGAAGACGGTCCCCAGAAATTAATTATCACACAGAAAGTGAATACAAGGGCCTTTTGTTATCGTGATAATGAAATCACTACCACCTTAATACTCTTGAACTCAATCATGCCTCTGTTGAATTTCTGCTGAATAAACTGAGAAAAATATTGCCATTTACTCTCCAAGGAAATTCATTGTTTAATACAACGACTATTTTTTGTTGCATAGGCTAATGGAGAGTCTAGAGATATACAAGTAGCTGGATGTTTCCTTTGCTCCTGGAGATGGAGGAGAGGCCCCTTCCTTTTCTTTTTTGCTCTTTGCTATTATTTTGCATTCCACTGAAGTATTGAATCTATGTTTTGAAGAAAAACTGCTAAGACTTTTAAAAATATGTTAATAGGCTGCACTCCTCCCAGGCACTGGCTTAGTGCATTGCTGTGGCACTTTATTTGACATGCTTCATGGATTGGTGTTGAGTTTAGATACTGAAGCAAACTAGCCTATAAAATACTGTGCTGTAAATATAAACCTTTATGAACCTCTTGGGATGGTCCTTCTAAAATGTGAATTAAGATATTCCATGATTCAAGCTCATAAACGGAGAAGTAGCCATCATCCTGCGTAGTAATTTGCTTTCTGAAACCTTCGAATATAAATTGCCTTTTGCCACTACTGACTGAATTTTGAGTTGGTGTGTGTGGTAGTCACTAATGATGAAGTTTTTAGAAATAGTTGTTAAAAGGAGCTCAAACTATGTTGGGCTATTGTGGCCTTTGACATATCCTTCTTTTACTCAGAGGCTATTGTTTGCTTGTTTATTTCTTATTTAAAGAGCCACCATATTTTACTGCGGAGCCTGAAAGTCGGATTTTAGTTGAAGTGGAAGAAACTGTGGATATCGTATGTCGAGCCATGGGTAAGTGCTGGCAGCAGCTGACCAGAGGAAAGACAGTGACAGTGTCACCTTCCAGGGAGGCAGTACAAACACAGGCTGGGAGCCTACTGTGAAATGTGGAAGAATCCAATAACCCTTGGGGCAGCCCTTCTCCTGGCTTTGTCTTATTTCCTAACCTGTAACAGGGAGTGCTGCTATTTACCTTCTCCCTACTCCCTCCATGCCAGAGAAGCCGCAGCATGGCCTGGAACTTCCCTTCAGGTGCTCAGGTTCCACAGGGCATGATCTCTAGATTCTTCCCCACGGGATGGGTAGGCAGTCAGGACCAATACAGAGGAGACTGCTTTACACTTTTATTAAATAAATTTTCCGGGGCCCAGAGGGATGGCTCAGTGGTCTAAAGCGCCTGCTTAGGAAAGCTTGGGCAGCTTCAGGGACCGTGGTTAGATTCTCCAGCACCACATGCTGAGCCAGCCCTGCCCTGAGGGCAGGCTGAGCCAGCCATAGAAATAAATAAATAAACAAAAGTTCTGAAACAAGAAAAAAAAATTTTTAAATAAATAAATAAATAAATAAATTTTCCTATTCTTCTGCCTTCTCAGCTTTGCATTGACTTGATTCTTCAAGTAGTTCTCTCTTTCTCCCCACCCTCGCGCTAACTCCCCACTCCAGTCAGGCAGCACAGGGCTTTCCATAACTTCTCAGGAAGAAGACTTCTACAAGATATGTTCACTGACAAAACCTATATTTGGATTCTTGTACCCACTGAGAAGAAAATGATCATTTCCTTATTGTGTAGACATGGTGCTGAGTGTTTTCTTCTGCCCCTCCCCCACCCAGAGCTGAGAGGATAAGGTTTCTGTCTATTGTGTAAACTTTTGAAACCATTCCCTAAGAAATACATCACCTCAATGTATACATGGAAAACCCAAGACAGCAAGGTTAAGAAGTGTACTCAGAGCCACAAAAATAGAAGGAGATACTGCTTGTAAAATCATCACCCAATGCCAGGCACATAGGAGTTGCTCCTTAAATGCTGGGGTAGCATGGTAGTGGAGACTGGATCCAAGCACTGATTTGACCGATCTTCCAGGACACCTGGCTTCTAGGAGTCTGAGGCCTGGGGCTCAGAGCAGACACCATGCTCTGGGTACAGCCTGTGCATCTCATTCTTTACTTCCAAAGGTGAGTGCTGTGTTGCTCTGAGCAGCGTTGGTGGCAGACGCATCTGTGATTTGTGCAGCGCTGCTCCTGCCTAAGGACCTATTTCCTTCCTCACTCCAGTCCCTGCTGCTGGTCACCTCACAAGGGCCACTTTCTACAGTCTGTTCTGTTCCTGTTCTCTGTTTTGACTCTATTGACATAGCTGCAGGAGAGGGCAAGAAAAAGGCAAGAAGAGAGAATTCTGAATTTCAAGTGGATATACTTCCCTTGTGGTTGCATTGTTCTTATATAAACATCAGTTTCTTAAGGATAGTTCTGTGAATGTGAAGCTATAAAATATTTAGAATGCTTGTATTTCAAAACCAAGAGTATCCACTACTATGGGGATACTATTTCTGGCTATGGCATTAAATTGCCCCCAAGTAAAATATTCTTCATTCCTACATACTAACAATTATTTTTCAATAAATGACAACCTTAAGCTCTTCCTTTGACAAGAGAATGCTCTTTTTTGCATGATTTCTACAGGGCAGACTGCTTGTTAAGCATAGACTTATAAATATATATCAGGCAGGTCTTTTAACATTGCTCTGCCATCATATAATTTACTGTTTTCTGTTAATTTTGACAATGAAACTCTGGCAACATATAAAGAGGGGATTTTTTATGAAAGCTACATCATGTACTTGCCATTATAAGATTTTACATGAATTGGATATGCTTTTACCTTGAAATGGATTTTTTAAAATTTCCTGTTATAATGAAAGGTGACAGGAAACATAATTAAGGCAAAGAACAGAATCTGAGAACACATTATCTTGAAATATCCATGATATTAACTTTATTTATTAAAGTGGACATATTGCCTCTGCTTACATAGCCTCTTGAATCAAGGGATTTGGGTATGCATGCCACTGAATCATGGCAAGATGTGCTTTTTATTGCAATTCATTTTGTATTTATGGAAACTGAGGAACAGAACCATATAAGATCTGAATAAGTCTAATATTTCTTTACTTGCCTGTGCTTGCTGTATTTCTGGGATGCATTGTCTTGTGTGGGTTGGCCTGGCATTGTAGGAACCTTTGTAGCCTACCCAGTTTACCCTCCTTGGGTAGGAATGACTCCTAGACTCAAAGAATGATCAGAGAGAAGTGCCAGGAAAGAATCTGGTCATTGCCAGTTGTCCAGCCATATGAAGAAGGCACCAGAGGACCTTAGTGTCTCAAGCCCCAGGCTGCCCCATGCAGCAACATGGCAGCACTCAGTCATCAGCTCTTGGGTTACATATCCTGACATCAGTGGCATATAGAACAAGCCACATTAGGATAGGGACAGTCTCTTTTATTTACAACACAGGTTCTGCCCTACACCCTTCCCAACCCCACCCCACTCTCCTTCTGAGCTAGCTGAGCATTTCTCAAGTCCTCATTTCTCTCTGTAACACCACTGCAGTGAAGAAGGAGCAAGCAGGA
Organism: Myocastor coypus; assembly: GCA_004027025.1. Taxonomy (NCBI): domain Eukaryota; kingdom Metazoa; phylum Chordata; class Mammalia; order Rodentia; family Myocastoridae; genus Myocastor; species Myocastor coypus. The sequence goes on along the minus strand of PVJA010001083.1, from coordinate 108,274 downwards.
GCAGTGCTGTGCGGTGAGCCTTTCTGGCTCTCCATTCCTTCTCATCTAACTCTTTGCCTTGTTCCTGGGTTACTAGGCTCTTAGAGTATAAGAACAGAGCCACACTGCTCCCCTGTTACCATCTGTCTATCTCATGTTGGTCCTATTATCATTTTGTGATATGCACAATATGACACCTCACCTAGATCTGCCCCCTTCACCTGATGTACTTGTCACCCAATCTGATGCCATGTCAGCCACTTGGACAGAGGGTATGCTAATCAGTTTTTTATTGCTGAGTCAAAATATCTGGCATCTGAAACTTAAAAGATAAGAGATTTATTTCACTCATATTTTTGGAGTGTTTAGTCCCCAATCAAAAGCACCATGGCAGATGCATATGTCAGAGGAAGGCTGCTCAACTCATAGCAGTGGGAAGAGGAAAGAAAGGAAGGAGCCAGAGAGAAATAGATACGCTCCAAAGGTGCTTATCCACCTTCCCCAACTGACCCCAGCTCCTAATAGCACACTTAGTCATGTGCTCATCAGTGGATTAATCCATTAATGAGTATAGAACTCTGATAATCCAGTAATATTACAAACACAAGACTTTGGAGGGGGCATTTTTATTTGAACCATAACAGAGAGTATTTAAGGGGTGGCTCCCACTTCATAGTTGTTTATATCAATGAATTCTATCCATTGAGCATTCACTGTGTGGCAGTCAAGAACTTTGTAGATAAGTACATCTCATTTTCAAGCCTTTGAAGTCACACTGATCATTTCCTTCCATCTACATGAAGGAGCAGAGGCAAAACAGGTGAAATACTCTGCCCAAGAGGGTGCAGCCAAAGAGGGACAGACCTAGGTATGACTTTTGTCCTATCCCCTGCACAGTGACCCTCAAGAGCAGAGTCAAGCCTTCATTTCCATCCCCACCTTGGGCCAAACACAGTTCAGTGTCTTTCAAGACAAGAACACAAACCTATGTTGTTTTGGAACAAAACCTAGAAGGATCCACAACCTAGGTGTCCAGAGATGGCACTCACTCTTCCTCTTTTTCTGTTTTTTCTTCTCTCTTCTCTATTCTCTCTACCATTACCCTCTCCCTCTTCTTCTATCTCAGGGTCTTCATACTGAGCTACATTTCTACCATTATTTTTGAGACAGGGTCTCTCAAAGTTGCCCATGCTGGGGTCAAATTTATACTCCTGCCTTGCCTTCCAGCCTTCTAGGATTGCAGATGTACACTGCCATGCCTAGTTGACTCTTCATAATACCTCTCAATGTTGGTCACTTCACAAAAGATGAGGAATATAACTCCTAATAGATAGCTGAAAGGACAAATAGATGACAAAATGCCTATGAAAATGTTGCCAGCTTAGCCTTTGAGCCAGTTTTGCCTCAGTCCTCAGGTAAGGGACTGTTGGAATTTAATTTCTTTAAATGCTCCTTTACTTCCACTCCTACCCAGGGGTCCCTCTCCCCACCCTCCAGTGGTACAAGGATGCTGTCTCCATCAACAAGCTCCAGAACCCTCGGTATCAAGTAATGCCCAGTGGAGGCCTGCGCATCCAGAAGCTGTGTCCAGAGGACTCTGGAATCTTCCAGTGCTTTGCTAGTAATGAAGGAGGAGAGATCCAAACCCATACCTACCTGGATGTAACCAGTGAGTACCACCTGTTCCCAAAACCAGGCTGCCTGGATGGGTCTTTTGGTCAGATCTTCCCACATGACCCTGTGTAATACAGAGCAGTAGCATCCCCAAGTACCCAACATGAGTGGATGGGGTAGAATGGCTAGAGGTGACCTGTGGGGGAGGGCCATACCACAGGCTCACCTCAGCCCACTTTGGACCCCCTAGGAAACCTTGCCAAAGCCCAAAAGCAGAGAGGCCATGCGGTCTCTCTCAGTGGCTGGATTCTCCCTCCTATGGTTCCCCACTCTCCAGTACTAGTGCCTTCCTCTCTATGAAAAAGAGCAGAAAATGGTCCCCAATTTTTCTGGACAGAGTCAGAAACAGTACAGAGTGAACAGCTCGGTGCTAATCATTTTCTTTTGATCTTTTTCCCATTTTTATATCTATTCCCTATTTTAGTTTTATTGAACAATTACAGTTCTTTTGTGAGTTTCTTTTATTATCCTATTAACAGAAATACCGTGGTACTCTATCTTTGAAAAATAAAATAAAGTTAAAGGTTTTCACTATATCTGCAGGTTTTCTTTTTAATCTCCCACAGTCGTAATATTGTTCTTCTAAAATGAAGTAGAATTTAGTGATTATGGAATTACATCTTTCATGTTTTGGAAGCAAAGTGCTAATGTCCCATGGAGTGTGAGCCATTGAGAAGGCCAATTGATAGCAGTGTGCACGTGGCCAGTGGCTCTTATCTGCCATGGTACATCAAGAGACTGGGACAGCTTCTAAGAGTCCACACATCTATGTAGTAAACCTGAGGTAGGTCACTTCCCTGACCCTACAGGATCAAATTTGTGCTCACATTTGGACCATAGAAAATTAATATTACTTCAGGTTGTAGAAATAATACCAAATGCTTAAGGCAGAAATTGAGTTTAGGTCAACTAGAATGATTTAAAGCCTGCTGTGCAACTGGCCAGCATGTTGAGGGACGGGGTTTGGCCAGGTGTCTTTTTAAAGAGTCTGGCTATAAATATGTGAATTTTGAGGCTTAAGGTCTCTCACAGCAATTCAGCTGCACTATGGTAGTGTGGAGGCAGGAGCACATGGGAGCAACTATTCTAATAAAACCAGGTAGGAAAACAAGTAATGGCCTATATTTGGTCCATGGGTTATAGTTTGCAAACCTATTTAGTCAGAGGCCTTAGATCTGGAAGACAACATGGTCCTCAGTGCTCATCTAATTTCTCTCAGCCTCATTTCCTATCTGTACATCTAGAGGTGTTTACAGATTTCTGGGTGTCAGACTAGAGGTATAACTGAAAGTGTTTATTTAAACTGGTAACCATGATTATAATGCTTTATTATCTATTTTCTGAGTATAGTGTGATTTTTTGCAGAGGGAAGTATTTTTTTTCCCCAAAGTAAGCTATTCTTAATGAAAGGAAAAGAACCTGGCTCAGAGTAGGTGCAGTAGAGAGGACAGACGAGCCACAGAGTGATGAAAAGCCTCCAAAGTGATGTTGAGATGAGAACCAAAGTAAGAAAGAGCCACCAGGGACTCTTGGAGACATGCCTGTCTCACAGTGAGTGGGGATTGCAGAGGGAATGAACAGCTACCATTGTTAGCCTTCACTTGTGTGCAGGCGAGGGGTGGTAGGTGGCTAGGATGGACTAGAAATGGATAAAAGATACACAGGCTGGAGGGCTGGTGACAACTGAGGTGCTGCTCTCAGTGCAGCTGAAATCCCTGAGGTATTCATAGGTGCTGGCTCCTGCAGGCCAGGATGCCTGTGAGGCAAGAAAAGGCACCAAGACCAGCAAGGAGCCCCTATATCATCCAGGCAAGACCCAGGACTTAAGCGTTCACAGCTGTGGTGGGGAGAAACAATCAACTTGGGGTGGGGGGTGGAGGAGCACCAGGACTACCTGTGGCCTGCCAGGATCCTGATCATGGGGAAGAAGGTGGCTGCTGCACCTTGGTCTTTTGGGCCCACTTCCCCCCAGGGACTGTGATCCATGATCTAAGCATAGGCAGTCCCTGCTATACTGGACTGCCAGCAAGGTTGTTGCTAGAGGAGGACTGTCAGGAATACCCTCACCCAAACCAGTCTGCCCATGTCTGTCCCTGACCTGGGGCTGGTCGCCCTTACATCCCCATGAATGAGAAGCACCCTGACACCTGCAGAAGCGAGCCCTTACCGTTGTCCTTGTAACCTCGGTATTTCAGCTGCCACAATAGGTCCTAGAAAACATGGATGTGTCCTCTTGTGGTGGATACTTCATATTCAAAACATAGCTTTTCATTTTAGTTAGAGAACAAAGGTAGATTGCTTGGTTTCTCTGAATAAATGCCTCCCCTCTCTGTAGCATTCACTAAAACTGTTCCTCGTGGTCCCTGCACTTAGCAGCTGTGTATCTCATTTCTCCTCAGGTTGTAAGCAAAGCTAGGTAATTCCTGGGAGACAAATAAGGGGGAGGTTATAATTACTCCTGAGAGGTTTTCCTTTTTACCATTGTTATCTGTGCAATTGATTCTGCGAAGTCAGTTTGGGACTATCCACCAGGCTGTCTCTTGGGTCCTGCCCATTTAGGGACCATGCACTGAGCCTTTACTACCTTAATTCCTCTCCACAGATGTTGCCCCAACATTTACCCAGCATCCAGCTGACACCACAGTGACTGATGGGATGACAGCTGTCCTACGGTGTGAGGTGTCTGGGGCTCCCAAGCCTGCCATCACATGGAAGAGAGGCAGGTGGCTTCCACTTTCCAGATCTGCATGACCCAAGTATAAAGCAAATCATCAGACCACTGTTTTATTCAGTTATTTTCACACTCATCCATCCAGTCATCCATTCAGTAAAGATTAAATAACCATTAACCATTCACGGAGTGCTCCAGCTAGGTACCAGGGCTAAAGATGAATAGAACAAACAAGACCCCAGCCTTCTAGAAGAGTAAGCAGACATTAAACGAAATAAGAATTGTGCAAATGTCACTCTCCTTTAAACCTTCCTAAAGTGGCTTTGGCTCCCTGAGGATCCTTAAAATATCAAACATTGGATTTGAACTAAATTAGAAAGTGTATCTTTTTTCTCTCTCTTCTGTGCTGGCATCATTTTACACCCTCCCCACTTCAACCCTGTAGGCTTAGTTTGAACTATGTTTCTAGTTCCCGTCAAGGGTAGTGTCATATCACAGGCTGGCTTGGGGGATCCCACGGACCTTTTTATAAGTCAGGTATATGGGCAGAGCCTGTCTGGGACAAAGCTGTGTTGAATTGCATTAATTCATGTAGCTTGACGAATCCGTTTTGAAGGGTTGATTTAGAGGAAACTTCAGAAGTCACATTTGGTCCACACTGTGAGAAACCTGCATGGTGGCTTTTCCACCTCAGGGTATAGTTCTGCTATTATCAGATCTAGCTGGGAAAGATTTTTGTGTGTATGTTTTTTTCTTCTGTGTGTGTGTGTGTGTGTGTGTGTGTGTATGGGGGAGGTGGTACAAGGAATTGGACCCAAGGTCTTCACACTGTTGCACTAAGCTGTGTCTTGTCCTTTCTAATTTTTATTTTGAGACAAAGATTTTATTAACTTGCTAAGGTTGGGCTTGAGCTTGAGATCCTCCTCCCTTAGGCCCCCAGAGAGCTGGAGTTCCAGGTGTGTGTACCATACCCTGTTTGCTTCTTGTGTCTTACATGTTTCCTATTTTCTTTCCTAATCTATAAATAATCTTAGCTTTATATAGAAAAACTTCAAATTCATATAATATACAGAAACATAAAAACCAGTCACCCAAAGATAATAATCTTGTACAAAGATCATATCTGTTTAATCAAGTCTCTCATTATTGGACAATTAGGGTGTTTTAATGCTAAGAATGCCAAGAAAAGTACTTTGGTTATTTTTGTACATAAAATTTTCACTTTAATTATTTCCTTAAGTTATGATCGTAGTCATTACCCTAGTTCTTTTTTTTTAAGCATTATGACTAACTTTCCTCTTTTCTCTACTGGTCTTCAGGAAACCACATTTTGGCCAGTGGCTCTGTCCGGATTCCTAGATTCATGCTGCTGGAATCAGGGGGTCTGCAAATAACCCCTGTGTTCATCCAGGATGCCGGCAACTACACCTGCTATGCACTCAATACGGAGGGCTCCCTGAATGCATCTGCAGCGCTCACCGTGTGGAGTAAGCCCCCCATCCTGCACGCCTCCCTCTCACCACGCTCTCACTGGCACCTTGCCCGTGCCTCGAGGACAGCAGTATGCCCTTGACTTTCTCACTTAATCTAAAGAAAATGATTATTTTTGCAACTAATTTACAAAAATCTGTTGAGTAATTAATTTTTTAGTTTATAGGAGAATAACTAGAAATTGTATTCAAAGATTTAATGGAAATGTTTCAGGAGAGATAAAAGATTTTAAAAGTCAACAGAAATGTTATACCTACCTGGCTCACTAACAAAGTGATCACTGAGTAATTTTATAAAGAAATTTAACTAAAAATTAAAATCCTAAAGGAAGCATATTTTTCTATACTGTCTTGTGATCAAATATACCTCCAGTTTAGTTGTCTACAAATATTTCTTATATACTAAGAGCAAACTGGAAGAAATTTCTCATTGTTTCTCTAGGTATTATCATTTTTATTTTATCCATGATACTACTTTCTGAAATGCAGAACAGACTTTTTCTGGAGCATAAGGATTCGAATACCAAACACCATCCTCCCTCCTTTAGGCTTCAAGTGCCAAAGTATTTTTTCCTCTCTTCTTCATCTAAATCTATATCACTAAAAGCTCATTTTTCAAAACAGCAAATGACAGTACTCACTAACAGATTTTCATAAGGCTATGTAATGAGGAGGGAAAGTTTTAACTCACTTGAGTGAATAATATGTTAAAATGTCACCCTAAAGAAAAATCATTGTGCTTCATTTCGTATTTGTTTAGAATTTTCTATCCTATAGTTGGTGTCCACTTTGATAAATGGCTCTTTTCTAACTTATTAGGTGTTATAAAAACATCAAGAGCTTAAAATAAATGAATCCAAATTTTCACAATATTGGCAAGTACTAAAAAAGAGATTTTGTTCCATTTGGCAGTTAGACTCAACTAATTCTTATTCATCACCTGTCTCTAAAAACTGACCATGCATTTAAAAGCTTGCACAGAAGAGAGTTCTAAATCTCTATAGATCACTCACCAAAAAACTTTATAGATCTGCTAGGATTCAAAATTAAAATCATACTGAATGATTGGTATAATTATGGATCATTTGTAGTGTTCATTACCTGTTAGTTGGTCCTGCTTGTAGGACAGTAGCATGTCTTTTCATAGACAAGAAAACAAGACTCAGAAACATTTTTCTTCATGCGCTGGTAGCAAGTGGTCACAGTAGGCTTTGCATCTAGCCTTACGACTCCCCAGTGGAAAGGTGTGTGTGGTGTGGGGCACCACCTTGTTCAGGCCACATATAGGGAAGCTGGTGTTCTTGATGGCAGCCATGGAGCTGGGGGCCCTGCCTCTCATGAACTCTGTGGTACTGGGCAAGTGTCAGTGTTCCTGAGCATCTGTTTTCATTCCTGAAAACTAAGAATGATAATATTACAGCCTTCAGCAGATTGCTGTGAGGATTAAATAAATTAACATAAATGAAAGCACTGTGTGAAGTCACAAAGTGCTGTGGAAACAGTAGAAATTGATAAAATTGTAATTATCTTGTTGAAGAATCTGAATTTTAACCCATCTTCTACCCATGATCTTCTAAGAAAGGAGGGTCTTAAAGACTGGGGGAAGGGAAGTTAACTGACAGCTTGGAGCAGAGAGCCTTGTTTAAAATTCCCTGAATATTTCTGAACACTGCCATCTATACTCCTTTTGCCAAGATAAGAGAAAATTTTGAGGTTTTGATGTCAGATGACCAGTTCATCATCCCCCTGAGGGCAAAGGCTCTCAAGCTCATAATGTTAGCTGAGCTGTGACTTGTGTTGTTTCAGATCGAACCTCTATTATTCACCCTCCTGAGGACCGTGTGGTGATTAAGGGGACCACCGCCACTCTGCGCTGCGGAGCTACTCACGACCCCCGGATTTCTCTCCGGTCAGCTCAGTCAGTTACAATACTTTGGGCCTTATTAACATTCTGTGAGCTTATGAAGAGAGTAGAAATGAGAAGGGAGAATTTGGGAACTTTGATTTCAGTGGCATATCCCTGATTACAGTATGTTACAGTCATGGGCTCCATCATTAATCACATGAATCCCATTTTCCACTCCAATCTTATGCATTATTTACAGTGAGCTATGTTCAACTTCATGAGTTCAATACAGCTTTTCATGATTTTTCTGCCAAGGTTAATACACTATCTGTAAAACATACTTGTCAGGGACTGATACCTAATGAGAGAAAAATCCAGAGGGATGGAATAGGATTTCAGCAGTGTTTACACAGGGCTTTTCCGTGCTCATGAGGGGTTTCTCTATACCAAGGTTGGTTCCATTATGAAATACAGAGCTCAGAGGGCCTGTATATAGAAGAAAGGCAACCACAGTTACTGAAAGCACTAAGGGGAGAGTACATGTGAAGAAAGGAAATGGGTCACTTTAGTAATTATGATACCCTGCCTTGGTCTGAATTTAGTCAGGAGAACCATAGTGAAAAATCATGACACTCCTGGGAGAGTGTGCTTACAGACTCACACTGCCCAAAGGGCAGCATTTGCAAAATAGTTTTTAATTGTTAGAGTTTGGGAATAAAAGAAGAAAGAGATCCTGCCATCATAACATGATCACCCTGGCCTCAGCTCCAAAGGTGTCCATCAAAGAGGTAGAACAGAGATGTCTTGCTGCATCTGGGCTATTTCTACTTTGAGCAGAGAAGATCATAGTTGATGCATGAGCTAGTAACTGGGTTCCGAGACTAAACCAATGCTCAGGTATTTGGCAACTCATGAATCTCTGCATCTCCACCTGGCTCTCTGAAGGTCCCCAGGGCATAAAAACAAGTTTTGTTTAGTTATAGTACTGAATGCAACACTAAATGAACACATAGAAACTGGGAAGTTAAAGATTACCTCTGAGGCTGACTTAGAGATGATTATCATGCCTGATAAAGAATCCATTCGTTCTGAATGATTTAGACCCCAATTTCAACGAAGGAAGAACAAGTCTCTTTTTCTGCTGTTCTGGAAGCTCAAGAAGAGTCCCCTTGGCTCTGTGGGGTTTGCTTGTCCCATTTTATATGCAATTAAATGGGAAGTCCCTTTCTGAGAGGGGAATGGATTGTTCTCCTTATCTCAGGTTTCACTGCCCCAGGAGCCTTGGGCTGTAAGTGATAATCTATCCATTCCTTTCTTGTGAAATCTGCCTTATTCTATTTCTGTGTAATTTCAGATGAGTATTTTGTAGATGTCGGTGCTCTGTGACTATGAAGCCTTTGCAGAACTGAGTGTATTTTGAAAATCTGATCAAATTGCTCTGGAAAAGGAAGCACTTTTCATCTCATCCAGCAGTGAATAGTGGCCCTGCTCAGGGACATCTAAAGACTGAGCAGGCTCTTAATTGATTCTGTATTTCAAAAGAAGAATGGGCTAAAATGACCAGAGATAAAGATTAAATAAAGAACAAATGCAATTGTAAGGACCATCAGCCAGAAGAGTAGGATTTTAAAAAGTGTGTTTATGATTTGTGATCTGTTTTTTTTTAGTTGACTAATTCCCCTCTGGGGCTCCTTAAGCACCACTGCCTCCTCTCCAGGTGGCACTCCTGCCTTGCAGGCTTATTTCAGGGCAGGTGTGTCTGATACCTTTTAGCAGATGACAGGCATGCAGATGAGCCCAGAGGCCCTAACTCTGCAACACAGGTAGAGGTTTCCACTCATCATCATGTGCCTGTTTTAACTTCAGCATCCAATTTTGTATATTGACCAAGATATCTGCTAAATTCTCCTTTTCTTTTTCCTAAGTATAATTCACACATTATAAAATTTCCCTTTTTAATAGGCACAATTCATTGATTTTTTAGTATGTTTTCAATGTCTAAGTTGTTTGCCTTTTAACAAATGGGAAAGCTCATGACTCTGTTCTTGGGGTTCTATAACTGAAGACTCTGTACTTGGCCCACAGCTATGTGTGGAAGAAGGACAACTCAATCATCACCCCGTCTAGCAGCTCTAGAATTGTTGTGGAGAAGGATGGGTCCCTCCTCATCAGCCAGACGTGGTCAGGTGATATTGGAGACTACACCTGTGAAATCATATCTGAGGGAGGGAATGATTCCAGGACGGCCCGGCTGGAAGTGATGTGAGTACTGTGTGTTGGTGTTAGCCATCCCCTCAGGGTCTTCAGGGTGGCACATAGTCATGCCCTTCTGATGACAGCCACTCCTGCCACAGTGGTCATGCTGGAACCTGAGCTGGCTAGTTGAGGCCAACACCTCATACTACATAGCCATGCACCCTGACAAGGTGTTGAGATGTTTTTTTTTTTCTTTAACACTTTCAAATGATTCATTCTTACCGAATATAGTTTGACTAGGGGTTATAAAGCCCATCAATTTTTTTGTTCTATTTCCTGTGCAGATGCAGTATTATGATAGGCTATTTACCTTGCTGTGATTAAGAAATGGTGAAGCTGGGTATTGTCACAAGCCTATAATCCCAGCACTTCTGGAGGCTGAGGCAGGAGGATTGCAAGTTTGACTACAGCTTGGACAACTTGGCAATTTAGTCAGACCCTGTCTTAAAGCAAAAATTAAAAAAAAAAATTGTAAAAAGGACTTAGGAATGTCACTCAATGGAAAGCTTTTGGGTTCAACCCTCAGTAGCACGAAAAGAAATGAAAAGAACAGAAAATAAAAAGAACAGAAGTGAGTTTATTTTTCCACCTGATTGCCCATCAGAGCTTTTGATCAGCGCAAAGTGTCAGGGTCAGCCCACAAGGCAAGACCATTGCCGTGACAACCTGCTAGGCTTTGAGCTTAAGTCAGTCCCAGCTGCCTCCCTGTGGGTAAATAGATACTTTCCATTAAGTCTTTTGAAATCCTGAAAATAGCAAGCAGCTTCCCATTACATCTAATCCAGGCCTTCCTGGGGATCCAGGGGGCACAGGAGGGAATCATCGATCCCCTCTGTGCCGGTTCTTTTTCCATAGCTCCCTTTTCATTCACAGAGCTAGAAAATGAAGAGCCTGCTAACAAATTTCACTTTTCCAACATGTATTTATTTGCTTTTTAACCCTCCTTGGTATTCCCAGAGCACATGAGTACAAAAATAAAACCTGAAATAAGGAATCAAAGCAGTACAGTCACCAGGGCAGCAGCCAGGCCAGTGGCACATACCTGTTCCACATATCGGCCCCGCATCCCTGCCCTACATCCTTGCTAGCCCTGGACTCACTAAGCCATCAGGAAAAAGCAGTGAAGGGAAGGATTCCATATGCAGAAATCTTTGAATCCCTCACTGCCCACCGAGGGGATAAAAGTGAAAGCAATCTTGCTAGGTGTGGCCTTCCACATCTGCTGCATGCTTGAATGAGTGACTGAGTGCGCACTTTCCTAGTCTCACCCGACGTGTAGAATTTAAAAGGTTAATGATGTGGAGCAGCCAGTCCAGCCCTGTGGCACCTTCAGTACCTACAAAAATTCCATTCACCTCTCATTCTGGCTCTCTTCAACATGAGTCCTTGTTCTCTTCCAGCTAGGGTCTTCCCTACTCCTTGTCATTAGCAGTGGACCTCCTTTCCACCCATCTTGCATCCCAAGCCCATCCAGCATGCCGCAGCCACCTGCAGTCTCCATGATGTGGCTATATCTTCTGCCAGGGCCCTGTTCCCATGTCCTCTCCCATTCTACTATAGCATAGCTTTTCCTGCCCTTTGAACATAGGATGCCTCTTGGAGTCCTTCTGTTGTCCCTATAGTATGGACATGGGTTACACCGAGGAAAGGGAACTCTACCTCTTTAGTTCTTTCCCTCCTTGAACACCTTAGGGTACAATTTTACATTCTGAGTACCTAACAGAGAATCTTAGAGGTTGGCTGAATTAATTAATTAATTAATTAATGAAATATATATATGTATGTATGTATATATGTCTATGACCAACATCCTTGCTCCTTCCGTCCTTCTTACCTTTGGTGCTTATAGCCATTTGTTCCTCATAAGTAAACACATGAGTTCCTGTCCCTCTGGCAAAGCCCCTGGACATCTCTGGCATTTCTTCCTCCTTCTTTTCATGTCTCAGGTCAGAGATTTCTTTTCTTCTTCATTTTAATGATATTGGAGGACATAACCTGTGAATTCATGTTATCTTCCAAGTTATTCACATCTTTTAAACTACCTTTGAGAACTCTTGGATCATTCATTGTTGTTATCAAATAAATATGTATTACCAGTTCATAAAGAGTCTGTCAGCAGAAGCCAAATTGCATCCTTCCAATATAGCACATTCTTTTTATTCTGCACAGTTTTTATGTTCTATTGATTTACATATCTTCCCTACTATTTGCTTATTTGATTGCCTCTAAGTAAAATACATTTTTCAGCAAATGTTGCTGTATGTGTAAAATAATAGGCTTTCTGTGGTAGTAAAACACCTCATCTCTAAATATAGAAATATTTGCAGATTTGTGATTTAAACCAATTTAGATGCCACTGGCTGCAGAGCTGATTGGAAGGCTGTTGGTCCGATGAGTTGCTGGTGTCATAAACACCACACTCTTCCACATCAGAACAAATCAGGAGAGTTGTTCATCTCTAGATCCAAGCAGGTCTGAAACTCCAGAATATCAATAATGACAGTAATAATGATAATAATAACATGATCGGGGGCATTTGGTGCTTCTTATAGACTTCCAAAATGAGCTCTGTAACATCTTTTTAGGTTTACTCCTGACCAAAAAAAAAAAAAAAATACAGCAAAGAAAAAAATCTTTCATACTACAGAAGAGTTGAAGAGATACTTACAGCCAAGCAATGTCCTTCAAAGGCCTAAAAGCCTGTTTCCCCATTTTCTTTCCACTTCAGCTAAAAGCTCCTTTGTTAAATATAGAAATTAGGAGCATTGGAGGTGAGCTTCTCAACAATAGGCAGTGCTTTGCTCTGTGGCCATGCTTGTTTCTCCAACACTCAGCACTTGAACACCAGGCTTCAGCTCTGCTTCAGCCAATTACAGGAGCGATGCCTCACACCAGTGACAGCAAGGAACACTGGCAGGTGATCTCTTTCTCTTGTCTCAGTTTGCTCAGCTTGGAAACAGGGCAGGATTCACTAGCCTCAAAGCATGCTCTGAGGGATGCCATGGACCTATTGGAGTTGGGCTGAAGAGACACCCTGGAAGAAACCTATTCTTGCTGCTTCGGGTCCATCTTAGGAAAGAGGACTACCTCTGCATGTGGGCCTGAACAGGGACTTTCCTTCCTGTTACCCATGTAACTTTTTTTTTTTTTTTGCGGGTCCTGGGTTCCTGCAAACTCACGACCTTGCACTTGCCAGGCAGGCAGTTGTGCCACGGAGCTATCTCCCCGGCCCACCCATGTTACTTTTGATCACATCCTCTTGACCACCAGACTCATGAGAGGTGTCTGCTGCTGCTGCTGCTGCTGAGCCACCCATGCCTGGAACAGTGTGAGGCACATAGGAGGTGCTCAATAAGTGTCTGAGTAGGCCTCACTCCACTCACTAAACTAGGACAGCGTGCTGAACACACCAAAGACCAGTGGCTTACATGGGCTCTACCTTAACCCCCTCTCTTAAGAGGAGTTTCTCAATTCCAGCTGGTTCCCTGATGAGTGCTATAAATTAACAGGTCACTGTTAAATGTTGTCACCTCTTGTTTCAGCTGTGTCTTTCCTCCTAGTCTGCTGGTGCCATAGGGGCAGGAGCTGGTTCCTAGGATGACTCCCATATCCCCCAAAGCATCTTGCCCTATTACGCATGCCAGAGGAACCAGGCTCCTAGGGCTTTATGGGTTGATTAATTGTTCAATCATTTACAGACTTAATTAGCATTGCCTCTCTCCTCCTGCATTCAGAGGCACATTCTTACCAGCCTAGAGTACAAAGAAAACCTAATTTACTGAGCTGACTTGAAGACTCGGACCCAGAGGCAGTGGAAGCGGTTTCTTTCAATAAAACTACTTCTGACAAAGCTATAATAAGGAGCGAACAATTTAATACAGAACTCAGAGTTATCAGGCCCCATCATCTTCCTCCTACAACAAAGTTGAGAAGATGGCTTTGACCGAGTCATCATTCTAGCATCAGCTGTGCAGTGCTTTTTATAAGGAAAATGCTGCCCAACCTTCCTCTGCCTGAGCAATTTCCCCACAGCCGCAATTTCACCAATTGCTCTCACTCGCCTCTAAACCCTTTTCCTCACAAACACCTTGACCGATCTCCTTCCCGTACAGTCCACACTGTGGTTGCTGTTGTTGTTAATCTCTGATATTATCTTGGTGTAATTTATCTGATGGTGATTCCCGTTTTCCCTTTGCATTGCACAGTGACTCAGCACTGCTTCATTTCTCTTGTTCAAGATCTCCTCCATTTGTCATCCATCTGAGGATCACTGTCCGGGGAGCCATGGCAGATCGCTTATCTCCTTTCACAGTTGGCAGAGAACTGCCTGAATGTAATCCTCTCCTATTAGATAAGATTTTCTGAAATAGGTTCAGAATATATTAGAGCCCCATTTATCTGTTACTGGCCAGTTCTTCAAGGGTCTCACAAACCCCACTATCAAAGATAACCAAAATTTATTTAAAGGACAGGCTTATACTCTGAGTATCTATTAAAAAGTTTCTGGCAGCCAGTCATGGTGATACATAACTGTAATCCCAGGCTGCTGTGAGGCTGAGGCAAGAGGATCTCAAATTGAAGCTGACTGTAGGCAACTCTGTCTCAAAACAGAAAAAATTTTGAAAGGGCTAGAGGTGTAACTCAGTACAAAGGCCCCAGATTCAATTCCCCGTACCACCTTCAGGCCAAAAAAAAAGCATTTTGCATAGCTAAACAGGCAATGTTAGGCATGAGAACGCATAAAAATATGTTGAGAGATGTTCACCTAAGACAGGGACCTGACCTAGGGAAAACATACCCCATCCCACCTCTCAACCCCATGAAGTGTATAAAACTCACAGCCAATATTAGAGTCACTGTGGGTGGGTTTTGAGCCAGGGGCAGCAATAGTAGAAGATTGAGAGCTCCTTGAAGTCACAAGGACAGCAGTGTCACCACATACCACTTAGCTATAGGGACTCTGTGCCTATACTAAATTTCTTGGTACCACTTTGTTTTTAAGTTCTTAGGTCTTTTTTAAAACTTGTAGAAATATTTTAAAATCCCTGATCTCAGCTCCCATCCTTGCTGCTCAATGTGCCTCCTCTTAGCAAGCTCAGTACCCTTCTTAGTGATCATTGCTACACCCTGACCACAGTAAGCACATTGTAAGAGAAAGTGATGCCCATGGGCACAGTCCAGGAACTTTGTGGGCTGGTGCTGGTGCCAGCTGATGGAAATGCTCATTTAGTGGTCTCCAAATGAGTGAGCATAACTGCATAGCAAGACCCTGTCACAAAAAGACAGAAGAAGAGGAAGAGGAAGAGGAGGAGGAGGAAGAGATAGTAAAAGCATTTTAGTGGAAAGATGATTGGTGCCTCACTGTCAGCCCTCAGTAATCACCCCGACATGTGTAATTGCAATTATTTTCTGTCCTATCATAAAAGGCCACTTATGAGCTCCCTAAGGTCTCATTTTGTCTTTTTTTTGGGGGGGGGTGCTGGGGGGAATGAGGTGACCACCTGCGCTTCTGCCCAGGTGACTAAGGCTTCCTGCTGTACCTTGAAGTTCAGTTCACCACCCAGGCCTCAGGAAAGTCCTATAAGTAGATCATTTTCTTAAAAGGAAAAAAGTCAGCACCAGACAAAGGAAGAGACAAATTAGGCAAGGTCTGGAAAGATCCTGTGTCCCCATCTGACCTCTCCACATTCCACAGCTGGAGAAATTTCAATTAGCTCCCATGTCCAGGGTTTTTCACAGGTTCTCTGCTTGGATTGAAACATTGGTGAATGACTGAACTCAATCTCTGGTCTCCAGAAGTCAGGAGCTGGGACAAATGCCCCTCACTGAAATGCAAGTCCTCCAATCACAAGGTTTCTTTCCAGCCTGACCATCTAGGGCACCACCAGAGTCACTTCATAAGCACATCCAGATGTGGTCAGGAGACCCTCCACAAATAAAAATGACAGTGCCATTCCTCATGATATTTCCAAGTTTAGAATTCCATCCTGGAGCAGTTAACTTCTTTATTGTCCAATAGTTTTATTTGTATATCCAAGGTAAGATTTTTAAAAATACAGTGAATATTCAGATTTTCTTAAAGTTATGAAATAAAAAATACATTGTAATGAATCGCCTTAAAATACTTCTTGCTTTGAACACACTAATTCCATGATCATGCCAGTTTCTGAAACAGTTCTATAAGTCTGTCATCAGTGTCTTTAGTTGTGCTTTAATTTTGCTGTTTCAATATGCTCAAGATTCAAAATGTTTTCCTTTCATTGTCATTTTAATACTGAGAGCCAGAAGTCACATGGTGCCAGATCCAGAGAATGAGGTGGATGAGGATACATTGTAAAGGTTTTGTGAGCCTGCTTTCCCGCTGGATGTTAGTTACTTGACGACAGAGCCGCATACCTCATTAAGACCATCATGTGAATGGATGTCCAGAAATGTTTCAGAAAGTGACAAGAATGATGGGAGAAGGGTGTTTGAAGCAAAGGGGAAAACCTTAAGGGGGCTTAATGGCAATATATCTTTTACTGTAATACATGTTTAAAAATTTAAGCATTCACTATATATTTATCTAAGTTTATCCTTGGTTTGTTTTCAGGTAGAGCTGTTTCATTCCTCATTTGGTTTCAATAAGGCCAGTTCAGACTGACAAAATAAGGAAATGGGGCTTGGGAGAGTTAGGGTAGAGATTTTTATCTTGGTGTTTCCTCTATATTGGTTTTTAATAGAAACCGAATGCAGTTTAGTTATTGGAAAGCTCAAACAGAAATAATAGCCGCATTCTGATTTAAAACTTTATTCACAGTTAAGGAGGAAAACAAGATAACATTCCAGACTCAGGTTTATGGTTTACTGTGCTAATATAACAATGCAGCTGCCATCTACATGAGAAATATTGGTTAGTTTATAAATGTTATGCATGGGGTAGAGAGAGCTGTGTTTCATAGGTAGCTAGAAGCACAGAACAGCTTAATAAATTTCAAAGTATAATGAGAACATTTTTTAAATTAAAAATATCAAGTTTAATTATGGCCCTTATTTTGTGACCCATGTGGCTTGGCAGCAAACAATGTCTGAGAAAGACCCAAACTGGTCAGTAGATAACGTGCCTGGGAACACTTCTAGAAAGGGAAGCCACCTAGAGTCAACCACAGGGCAGGTGCCACTCTTAGGCCTGTGAGAGGAATGGCTAAATACTGGAATTGGACAGCTAATAACTTCAAGACTATGTAGGACCATGACTGGGATGCACTAGACTGTAGAGTCTGCAGCTGTCACCAGTAAATCCCAGTAACAACATTTTTACTAGGAATTTCTCTTTAGAATATATTAGCTTTAATTGCATTTCCATTTTATAGTCCTGCCAAAGTGTTATTTACTGTTTCTATGGGATTTTCCTTAGTGTTTTCGCCACATTTCCTTTTAAGTGCCTCCCCCAACTACCCATCATCCAACAGAAGACAGACTGACAACATAACCCCATGCTGTCAATAAATGAAGAAACTCTGTTTATTTAGCAATACATATGGACATTTTTACTAGTAACCCCAAATGCCTATTGGGAAAATTTTCACACCGAATCATATTTACCAGGGCTTTTCCTATTTATATGTGCTTTGCTGTATTTCTGTTACCAGCTTCTGGTTGTTTAAAAACATTGTTGACCAGATTTTCTCCATTAAATAATATACTATGTAAAAATGTGCACACATGCTACCCTATTTAAGTTACAATGTCTTTAGTTTTGATACCACAGGGATTCAATCAAATTGTGTTCAAAAAACATTGGCTCCAAGAGCAACTGGAGTTGGGCTTCACTCCTTTTTAGGGAGAGGAGGCATGAGTGGTGTTTGTGTTCGGGTGTATTTCAAGCCTGCCATTCCCAGGCCTCACACCAGGACTCCATGGCACAAGTGCCCAGTGAGCCTTCTGTCTGATGTGTTTTTCCTCTCATCTCTTTCCTTCATGACAGTGAGCTGCCCCACCCACCTCAGAACCTTCTGGCCAGCCTGAGCCCCTCACGCAGCCATGCTGTGGTGCTTTCCTGGGTCCGGCCCTTTGATGGGAACAGTCCTGTTCTTCACTACATTGTGGAGCTGTCTGAAAACAGTGAGTAGCCAAACAAAATTGTTGCTGTCAACAGTCATGGGATTTTTCACTTGAGCGTGGATGTCCTAAGCTGTATTGCTAATCCAGATCTACAACCACCAGAGAAAGTCAGAATGCTTTATAAGTTGCTCACACTTTAGGAACAGGGAAGGTGATGTTTGCTGAGGGGAGGACAGGAAGCACTGTTAGAGGGCTCTTGTGAGTGTCTGAGTATTGGTATGACAGAGTGCACTTGGGAAAGGTTGAAGGTGCCTCTCGCCTAGGCTGGCATGAGAGTGCGCCAAAGGTGCAGTGCACTGCTTTGTGACATGGTGCCGAGTATTGATCTGAATTGTTCATCCTTCCTGCCTCAACATTGGATCAGTTCTTCTTTGAGACAGCTCCCTTCCTGGATTACCTTGCAGCTTGACTTTTCTCCCACCTTCTGGCCACCCCTACCTCTGCCCTCTACTGGTCCCTGGCATGTTCTTTTTCTTGCTACTGGCTCCTCCTTCTCTCTAAGCATGTCCTTCCAAGAAACCTCATGTCCCTGTGACATGATGCTCCCTTTCTCTGGGTGACATATGTGCCTCTGTTTGACTCAGACCTCTGGCCAAGTAGTCCTTAATAGGACATTCTTACCCAGTGGTCACAAAAACATCACAAACTTAGGGCTTAAAACAATCTTAGGCTTTTAACTCCAACTTTGTTCTCCTCACTCCACTGCAGCCATTCCATCCTGTTACCAGATTCCTCCATTTCTGTATTACTCACATCAGAGTCTGAGACTCTTTCCCTTCTGCCCCACCCAGCACCTGTGCCATTGTGTTCTAGAACAGCCAAAATCTGCTCCCTTCATTCACCAGACTATTAGCTCTTACTAGGGAGGAGGAGATTGTATTATTAATTAAAATAACATTTGAGAAGGTGAATTTTTCCTGAGAACATCATGCTTGTGTGGTCTGTGAACATAACAGGTGCAGACTGCTGACAAATATCCACTGGAAAGACAGCCCCATTGGGCACCTGTCTCACTGAGACTGAAAACTGTGCTCTATTTGCTTTTGTGTCCCTCATCTATAGCTCTTAGTAGGTACTCAACAAATGAACTAACAAGAACTTGTCTGCTACAGCCCCTGACAAACTCTAAATTATAGTCCTAGACCATCTTTCAAAAGGGAATGTTCTGCCTTCCCCAGTTTATATAAAATATGGTATTACTTCAAAATTTCATCCAACCTATGTTCTCAGCTGACCACATGATTCATTCTTCCAAGAAATCAGACATTTTGCCTAAGTTAGAGGCAGTTTTTATGTGTAATCATTCACCCACTCACTTATTTATTTCCCTGCTCATTCGTCCACTAACCCATCTGTCCATCAGTAAGTGTTGATTGGTCACTTGATCCATGCCAGGCATTTTTTTGGATGTTGTTCTGCAGATATTAAATGATCAGCCTCAACTTGGAAAGGCAAGGAGATAGATCCATCAGGGTCAATGTCACTAGTTTTTTGCCCAGGTGTCACTACTCTTTTACTGGTGCTTGCCATATGTTGGACAATCCTGTAGGTGTTCAGTTTGCTTCATTTCACTGAAAAAGGAACAAAGTCATCAGTGATGCTCAGGAGCCTCTGACTGTCCTGACAAGACCTGTCTTGGAACCTAGTGAGATCCCAGCTGTTTTTCCTTCAGATCCTCTAGATCAAGAGGCATTGCACAGAGGTCAGTATGGAAGAGGTGGTTTGCTCTTGGCTGTCCCTGATGTCAGTAGTATAAGTCTGTGGCCTTGGCTAAAACAATACGTGCTCCTGCCAATTGGTGCATTGTGTGCCTTCCTGTCACGGCCAATAGAAGACCTGATCCATCTTCTGAGCCAATGATCAGATTTTTATTTTTATTAGGAATGAATGCCCTTAAGAAGCAGCTGAACATGCTGGCTAATTATAGCCAGCAAGAACAGCTTAGCAGCAAGTCTACTAAAATGGAAATTGCATTTGGCCTACACTCAGCTCTGTGCAAGTGGACAGTGCTAAATAACCTCATCCAGCAGTCCGTCCACCCAGCTATTTAGGGAGCTTCTGTGGCCAGCCCCCACGGCTGGCAGAAGGGGATGCTGTTCTCTTGGAAAACATGGATCCTGCAGAGACCAAAGGACCATTGTTTAATGGCTGAGGCAGGTTCTTCATAACACCTGCCCTCACATTCCCAGCACCACAGAAATAAGGGCTTTTCAGAACTTTATAGATCAGAATTCTGGAGCTTCATTTGAGCATTTGCCCATGCTCTTGACTAGAGTAGAAACCCTGTGTGCAGGTGTTTGACCCTCTCTGTATAAGTGACCTATGGTTTGCCCTCTGCAGTTGGATGGTTCTTTTGTCCCAGATGCCTCTTAGTGAACTGCAGGCACAGAGAGGGACTGCAGTAACCTAGTGCCCCATTCAAGGTACTTGCTGGGTGGGCTAAGAAGTGCAGAGGGTCAGGGCCAAATGGCAGGTGAGGGAATCCTGGGGGATTCATTGAGATGCAGGTTTGAAAATCCCATTGGGTTATGACAGCATTCCTCCCACTTTCTAAAGTATTGCTTGTGGTCAAGTATAATCTGTCTTTGATTTTATGATAATCATAAGGGGGAAAACTATTAAGAAAAAATTGTGAAAGATTTTGAAATGAACCTGAATATGGCTGGTCTATGCACTCATAGATGGAGAATTTCTAAGGTGAGATTGATTTAGGATGTCATACTTGTGATGCTTGGATTAATGATGGGATTAAGGGGATGGATAAGGCCATGCCCACCTTGGACATAGTTGGCACCACCCAAAGGCTGATAGCATGGAAGGGATAAAATGGAGAGGCAGGGTCACTGCTGCTGCTTCTGCCTGCTGCCCCTTGCTTGCCCTGCCATGAGCTCTTTCTCTGCAGCAATGCCTCTCTGCAAGGCTGCCCTGCCTCAGAGGCAACCAGCCTCCACACTGGACAGAATCCTCTACGCACTGTGAGCTAAAATAAGCCTTTCCTCCTGTAACTTGTGAGTGTCAGGTATTTTGTCTCAATAGAGAGGAAAGTAACCAAGACAGAACCCCAAACAGATTATTGGTTATATCATCTAGTGTCCATCAGATGATCTGACTTCTTAGGCCACGTAATTTTCATTGCCTTTAGACCATCTTACAACTCTGTAAATTGTAGGAAACTTAATAGTAATACAAATGACTCTTGTCCATGGAAATGCAAATAGATGCAGATAAATTTCACCCTATAGAATATAAAAATGTAATTGGATATTGAGCAGTGTGCATCTTTTGTAAATTCATTTTAACACTACCAACATAGGTATTTTTTGAAATCTCCTTCGATAAAACTGTAATATCTTACTGGTTCCCTCACAAATGACTGAGCTAACTGAAATTACTGACATATGTTCATTTTATATTTGTATAAGAATGATTTTCCTTTTGATACATTTATCCTTGAGCATGAATACAAGTGTATTATACATAGAAATGCAAATACTGATATTCAAATGCTCGTTTAATGCAGTGGTTGCCACAGGTATCCATGGTAACTCTGATATTTGGGAGAAGCCATCTTTGCTTTTAAACTGAGCCTCTGGCAGTTCTCCATGGACTGGACTAAGGCATCTCACTACTGTCATAGAATAATGGTGGTCTTTTATCAGTTAGTAAGAAAAAAAACTTAAATCATTTTTTAGACCTCAGTACCAGCTGCCACATGTTTCTTTGTAAGTACCTGTAAGTAACAAGCATTGTAACATTAGAAATTCAGAGTTCTTCATCTTACTTAGTTCTCCTGTTAGGATTTTTGTTTTATTTTTTGTTTTGTTTTGTTTTGGTAGATATGAGTACTTGTAGTTGTAATTTTTTATTAAATACAAAATGTTTTCCTTTTTAAAGTTATTTATTTTTATTTATTTATTTTTATTTATTTATTTATGCAACCAGGGATGTCAGTACCTTGCACTTGCCAAGCAGGCACTTACACCCCTGAACTATCTCCCCAGCCCCCTTTCTAAAGTTATATATGTTCTGGGCTGGCCAGATAGCTCAGTATACTAAAGCACTCGCTTAGGCAAAGCACAGCCAGGGCTTGATTTCTGGTGTGCCATGCCAGCACCTCCTCCAGGGTGCACTGAGATGGCGACTGAGACTGGGTGTGGTGGCACATACCTGTAATCCCAGCACTTGGGAGGCTGAAAACAGGAGAATCACTATGAGTCCTATCTATGTAGTAAGACCCTGTACACCCTGTAGACCCAGTCCTAAATACAATAAATACATACCTACATACATACAGTTATATATGATCCTTACGGCTGACCAGATAGCCCAGCAGATTAAGGCACCTGCTTAGGCAAATACAAGGACCAGGGTTTGATCCCCAGCCTGCATGTTGGCTCTGCCCCTGGGGTGCACTGAGATGACAAATGAGACTGGATGTGGCAGTATGCACCTATAATCCCAGCACTTAGGAGGCTGAAAACAGGAGAATTACTCCAAATCCAGCCTGTGTAGTGAGACCCTGTAGTCTTCATACTAAATACAAAATAATAAGTAAATAAAGTTAGATATGTTCCTTAACAAATATTTTCAAATAGCTAAAAACATAAGAAATAAAAATCATCTCTACAGTCTTTACACAGAAGAAACAGCTTTACATTGTACTCTACCCCTAGCCTCTCCCCACCCTCCTCCTGGCCTTGCCTCATCACCTACTCCCTCTTTGTCTTTGCCTTCGAGTTCTTCTGCTTTAAACCACTGAGCTCTAGCAGTTCTCTCAGCCTTGCAGCCTCTCACCCAGGTTCAGCCTGCCCACTCTTCCCTGCTGAAGCCACACCATTATTGTCTTGAAGGACAGCTCCCTTGAACATGACTCAGCCCATATCCCCTGGCCTTCCCGACCTGCAGTACTCTTGATTACTCACACCATGTACAGTGCTTCACTCCCATGGTTTATCTTCTGTCTCTCTCTTCATCATTATCCCTTATTCTCTTATTCCTTGACCGCATGCACTGAGTGGTCTGAAGACTGTTTTCTCTCATACCTCTAAAATGTGGAGTTGCCACATTTTTCTGGCTCAGTACTTGGCCTTCTCATCCCACCTGCTTGTCCCAGTGATCTCACATGTGCCATGATTTGCCTTTCATACATCATGACTGTGTGGTTTTCCCACCAAGACCTCTCCTTGAGCTCCAGACATCTTTACCTTGATGTCCTACAGGCTCATCATAATCAAACTGCCTCATACAGAATTTGGCATCTCCTCTGCAAATTGGTTTCTCTTCTAAATTACAGATGGAAATTCACTCTCATCTTTTTTGCCATGCCCTTTCTCCATAAATATATCAATAAGTTCTATTGGTTTTACTTTCAAATTTTTATCTAGTCCATTGTCCTTCATGGTTCCTGTGACCAGTAGTGCTGACAAGCTCCTAACCCACTGCACTGCTTGTGGATGTCCCCTCCACAAGGACTCACTAACTGTGCAGGGATAGTGACACAAAGCACACACCTGATCCAATCACTCCCTGTCTAAACCCTTCAGAGCTCTGCAAATGGGCAATAAGGCTTCAGTTCATTCAAAGAGTGCCTTGCATCCACCCCAGATATAAGCTAGTCACTGACACACATACAAACAAGACTAGCCTAATTCTATCTTATACAGAGCTACTCGTTGCTTAAGGAGTAGAGTCCAGGCTTATTAGCATTGTAGATGGCACCATGCATCACCTGACCTCCTCCTACCTTTCCAGCTTTATCACAGTCATTCAATACTTTGCTTGTGCCCCAGCATCATGGCATTACCCACAATTCCCTGTGCATAGCAGTTATTTAGCACTAGACAAGCCTGCAAATTTGCTCCCTGTTCTGCTCTTCTATCTTTGTCTCATCAACTCCCACTTAGCATCTGTCCTTAGGTGTTGCCCTGATCTTGGTCACTATCCTGTCTTATCTCCTCTCCAAGGAAGTTAATTCCATCTCAGCCAAAAAAGTGCTTGAGGCACAAGCCCATATCTCCTCTACCAGGCAGTGTGCCCAGTCCCACCTCTAGGAGGCGCAGTACCCTTCTACTCTTCTAGATGGCGCCATGCTGCCATCTTCCAGAGGCGCTGTCCTTGGTGCTGGAGTGATGATAACCCTTTCAGAGTTTTCAGTGATATGAAGTCCATTGTGGCATGTGTATGGTAGGTTTGCCACCACTGTGTAGAATCAAGACAAACTAAGCCCTCAGAGCACCAGCAAAGGCAGGCCAGAAATTCTAATGGCATTATCTAGAAGGATATTATTTTAATACTCCCTACTTAAATTTACAAAGAAAGTCTTCCATCAAGAAGGCTTTTGGTTCTAAGGTTCAGATATTCTAATAGCTGTTTAAGTTTGCATTTCTGTGATTGAGTACTATTGAACACGTTTTTCTAAGTAGTTTCACAATTTCTACTTTCTTTTCTGTGCTCTGTCAATTTCCTTTCCAATATTTTTCTATCTAGGCCTTAGGGTTTTTGTTGTTGTTTGGTTTTTATTTTTATTTTTTATTTTATTTTTTAAGAGTAAAAATAGCAGAAACAAATATATAAAAAACAGTAACAAGTAGGAGTACATATAGTATAGAATTTCTTTTTTTTTTTGTCTTTTTGAGACAGGGTCTCACTATGCAGTTCAGGCTGACCTTGAGCTCACTTATGTAGCCCAGGCTGGTCTCAAACTCACACCGATCCTCCTGCCTCAGCCTCCTGAGTGCTGGGATTACAGGCATGTGCCACCATGCCCAGCTAGTACAGAATTTCAAAACAAGAAAAATTTAACAATGGTTGCATTACATATTTTCATTATCAAATCAGTAAGACCTTAGGGTTTTTTCTGTCCATTTGTGAGGAGTATTTTTTTTCAATTTGCTTTTCTACCCTTAATTTTTGTGCATTACTTTTATATAGAGAGAAGTGTTTGATTCCTATGTAGTTAAATATATCAACAGTTTCTTTTGTGTTAGGATATTGCAGCATTATCAAGCATAAAATAGTGTAAATGTTCACCTCTGTAAAAGCGTAATTTTTATTATATTAACTTTAATTCATCTGGAAGTTATAATATGTAATGTGTATTTTAACATATGATTTTAAAAATTTCTTCCAAATGGTCCATTTTCCCAGCACGATAAATCAAACAATCCATTCATTTATGATATTTGATTTTTTATATCTCAAGAGAGCCTGTTGATTTGAAAAGTCTGCGTATTATTTACTTCCATTGATCCATCATCTGATTTTTTGAGACAAGGTTTTATTGTGCAGTCCAGGCTGGCTTGAACTTGTGGCAATCCTCATGCCTCGGCCTCCCACAGCCTAGGATTATAGGTGTGCACCACCACATCCAACATCATCTAATTTTCTACCACCACTTTCATAGAATTTTCATCTGTGAAAATAGTCTTGGTTCCAAAATATGTTTTAATAATCAATAAATCAAGTTCCCTCATCTTTTCAAAATTTATTATTTCTTGCTGCTTTACTTTTTTAAGAAAAAAAAATGGAAGTATTTTGTGAAGTTTCAAAAACAGTCCACTGAGAGCTGGGTGTAGTAGCGCATGCTTGCAATAGAACTCGGAAGGCAGCAGCAGCCGGGTCTCCATGAGTTAAGGCCAGTCTGGGCTACAATAGTGAGTTCAAAGCCAGCTGACACTGCACACTAAGACCCTATCTCTAAAAAAGCAAAGCAAAACCTAGTCCCACTAAGTTTTTAATTAAAGTAAACTTGTGATGAGTTTTAGAAGAACTAAATTCTTAATAATTCTGTCTTCCCACTCAAAAGATGTGTATCTCCATTCACATTCAGCTCCTTTGTATGGCTTAGCGAAGCTTAGAGGTTCATACCTATTGTTAAAATTACCTTAAGATTTTGTTTCATTCTATTGTAAATAGAATTTTACCCATTTCATCTTCTGACTACTTATTGTTGGAACCTAGGAAAACCACTTGTTTAAATATTTGTTTTTCACTCAACCGCTTTCTACATTCCAATGACCTTTTTTGTTGATACTCTTTGTTTTCAAGGTAGATGATCATATCTTCTCTAAATAATGAAAATCTATTTTTTCCTGTTTTGTTTTTCATATCTTACTGGGGTTTAGAATAATTTTAAATAATAATTAGTAAGGAAGTATCTCGTGTTGCTTTTCCTCTCATCTCAGTAGACTGTCTGCCAGGATTACATTGTCTTGTACAATATTGATTTTTTTATTACTTGAGGTTATTGAGGTATAATTTGCATAGAACAAAAATACAGATGTCTTAAGTGAATTTTGGTAAATACATATACACATGTACTGTATGCTTCAAACAAGATACAAATCTTTTCAACCTTCTAGAACATTCTCTCTGTTCCTGCTCAGTCATTCTGCCTACTTCAGAGGCAACTGCTTCTCTGATTTTCATCACAACAGGTTGACTTTACCTATGTCTTATATAAGTGAATAAAATATTGATTTGAAAGAGCAATTTTTCAGCACATAATACATTCCTCCCATTCTAAACTCTTGGGATTTTAAAAATCATGTAGTGAAATTTATTATTTCTAAGAAAATTATTCTTAAAATAACTACATATTGTATTTGGGAGTACCTGTAACTTGCATAGGAGAATTGAATATGGGCATATTCTGTACGTCCCCTACTCTAACATGTACTTGCTGGGCTTCCCTGCCAGAGAGGTGTCAGGACAAACTGATGCTCTGAGGGCCCCAATCTCCATTTGTGGCTCCATGCTCCCAAGACTCCAACCATGCAATCAGTGTGCTTTCTTTAAGTCAGATAAAAGCACTGTCTTCTGGAAACTGGGAGTTAATAACATATCTTCATCTTCTTCTAAAAAATGTTCTAGAAGGAGCATCCAGTGTGAAGACTATTTCTGCATCTTTTACATCAATTCTGGTCACCTGTGTTCTGCTCCACACAGCCAATTTCTCTGCTGGAAAAGTAGGGATTTCTTTTGAACTCTACCTGCCAGCCTATTTCTTTTTTAGCTTGGTTGATTGGAAGTGCAAAGCTTAACTGAGCACCTAACAGAAGTACCTAAGATATTCTAGTGCATAGAACATGATTTTGATTTATTTTTATTTTATTACCCAATTTTATGTACATTTTCACTTTAGAAAATCTTTAAGTCTTTAAAAGAGATTGCAGCTGGGCGTGGTGGTGCACGCCTTTAATCCCAGCACTCGGGAGGCTGAGGCAGGAGGATTGGTACAAGTTCGAGACCAGCTTGGGCTACAAAAGTGAGCTCAAGGCCAGCCTCAACTGCATAGCGAGACCCTGTCTCAAAAAGACAAAAAAATAAATTAAAATAAAATAAAAAAATAAAAGAGATTGCAGCTGGGTATGGTAGCACACACCTGTAATCCCAGCACTTTGGGAAGTGGAGGCAGGAGGACTGCACATTTGAGACCATTGTTGGCAACTTAGAAATTTACCAAGATCCAATGTCAAAACAACAAATAAATAAAAGTCAGATCTCTTTCTCTCTCTCTTACACACACACACACACACACACACACACACACAGTCTAATATGTAAACATTTTAAGAGAAACCTTGAAAAAAACCAGAGCCATGCATCTTTTCACCTTTAATTTCTTCTCCCCCCACTATCTTGTGGCACATGACCCAGTGACTTGAGGCAAATGTACTAACCATGTAGTCACTTCTTTCAGGTGGCATTATTCACAGGGAACTCCACAGGAACAGTGTATCCTCAATTTGAGAGACAAAGAACAACACTTCCAAAAATAAACAACAAATACAAGAACACAAGAGATGGTCTAAAAAATTAGTATACAAACAATTTCCATGGCAGTGGCCCCAAGTACGAGACATTCAGAGTGGTTAGGGAGGCTGTCCTTGAGCGGAGTACAGGAAAGGAAGGACATGAATGGTCCCATTCTCATAGGGGCCCACGCTGGGGAGGCCTGACTGCAGGACAGTGTGATGGGCATCCAGGATGCCCAGTGTTGTGGCTAGTGTCTAAATGACCCTCCAAAGCCCCATACACTCATAGGTGGGACTTTTCGTATGTGCTTGAATACAGGTATGTGAATGTGGACTATGTATAAATATGGATTAGAGGTGTGAAAATTGAATTTGTCCATTGACTGGTTTAGCATTTTTCTGGGGTGGGGTAATGGGAAGCTCTATCTTTGGTGTGGATTCCAGTAAGTAAGCTTATAGCCTGGATGGGCTACAAGAGGAAAAGAAGGAAAGTAGCCTTATACCTTGCTGCCTTCCCTGCCATGGACAGTTTCCTCTCTAGCACTGTGCCTTGGAGCCAAGCAAGTGTGGACTAAAATGTCTGTAAACTATAAGTTAAAATAAACTTTTCCTTCTTTAACTTTGAATGTCAGATATCTTGTCCCAGCAACAAGTAAGTAACTAAGATCCTGGTATATGGATTCACAGGATCAAAAGATTCTTTAGGACAGGAGCAGCTGGAGGCAGGGTTGAAATGGAAGGCTTTACCAAAAAAAAAAAAAAAAATCTGTATAATATTGCATTTTAAAGTACAGAGTAATGCATGCTGATTGCAGATAGAGAAATGCCAGCAGACATATAAAGAGTTTCGTATTTGCCTCCACCATGAAGGCATATTGCGGCAGCTGAGCATGCATCCTTTGTTGAAAAGGAAACCTGAGAGGAATACTGAGAGATTACAAAATGCCGGGCTAGGGTCCTGTACATCTGCGGGCGTCATGGGACTATTGGATAAGGGAATGGGAATGGAAACATGTTTTAGCAAGATTAACCTGGTAGATGGGATACAGAAAACAGCATGAAGCTCGAGGTTTGTGTAGGGGGTGCTGCAGGCCATGCAGGACATTCTTGAGTTGCTGATTGGCTTTCCCCTGGAGAGGAAAAGAGGGCTAGAAACTGCAGGCCTGGTCCTTGGAAGCAAGAAGTCTTCTGAGGAGTACTAGTCTAGGCAGACCCCTGATTAGCCTGACTGGAGCCTGTGCACTTGAGTTGACATCTTAGGGTTCCAGTAGCAATATCCTGGCGCAGTTTGTCTGAGGGAGTGTAGAGCGTTCTAGTGCCATGGTGGTCTGCTCTGTTCTGTGCCCATCCATCCCTGCTTTCTGAACCCTGGCTTGGTTATGTCAGCTGCCAAGACAGCATCAGAACATCCTCTCGAGTCCCCTGCCCAGGATCTTTTGAGGAGAGGGCTCTTCCTACACAAAGAAAATGCCTAAGCTTGCGGCTCAGTTCTGTCTTCTGATGCCACAGGTGTCTTTTCATGCGCAGTGCTGCCACTGTCTTGCGCAGTGCTGCCACTGTCTTACGCAGTGCGCTCCATGAGCTCATTTGCTCTGGTATGAAAGCCGCTCCCAACTGTCACCACACAGTATGTTAAACATCTTCATCCACGTCTGCTATTATGCACTTAAAAGCTGATGGGCTTTGTGCTGTTTTGCTTGCCAAAGCGGCAGAGACTTTCTTCTGTGTGCTTCACATCATTTCAATGCTGTCTTTGAAACACGTCTCACACAGGCATTTTCTGATAGCCTCGGAGTTGTTAGGGAGTACTTTATGTTTTAGCCCGTTTTCCTTTGGGCTTTTGCATATTGAGCTTCGCATTAATAACATTTGCTCCCATTTTAAAATTCATCCAGGGAGACAATGCTTGTCACAGTCATTATAAAGAAAAGGCTGTCGCCATGGTGTGAGCCCAAGGAGGTCTGGGTGAGAGCTTCAGGTCTCATTTCCATTAGGTCCTTGATCTAAGGCAAGATGAGGAGCAGACAAAGAATCCAGCATGGACCCCACATCTTTTGCTGTTCTTACCTCCTGGAAGACTCTGCCCCAGCCTGTCCTGCAGACTGACATAGTCCACCACACAGATTTGTCTGTGGTGACCACTCAGTAGGAACGGAGTGGTCCCACAGATTGTGGTCCCCAGAGTTGGGCCAGCTTCCACTCAAGGACAGCCATCCACTCCAATAACTTGCCAACCAAGGTTTAACCTACCTCCAGCCTGCCAGAGGGGATACGTTGCCACCATCATGATGAGGCTTCCTGCCAAGTATGCCTTCCCCTAAGCTTCTGGTGTGCTCAGTTCCCTTTGTTCTTGGTGGTCAGCGCAGGCCCAGACCTCTAGAGATCCACCTTTGGTGTCTTTGGCTGCAGCTTTGGAGGCCACATTCTCTCACGTGCAAACGGCCTGTTCCTGGAGTCTCTTTGACCATGTCTATTGGTGGTGGGTCTGGTACATTTCATTAATACCTCATTCCTCTGCTTCTTAACTTTAAGCCAAAAATGTGGTACATTTGTAGCTCTAATCCTGTAGACTTTTTTGTTTCTCTGAAGATTGAAAAGTCCTTCCCAAAATGAAGGACATGAGACTGTGTCTCAGTTACTTTTCTCTTGTTACTGGGACCATACCCAACACCCAGAATTAAGGAAGGAAAGGTTTATTTAGCTCATAGTCTGTGAAGGTGTCAGTGCATAGTGGGCTGGCTCCAAGGCAGAGTGGGACATAGCAGAGGGCAGCAGTTCATGATGGCAGCAAAACAGCAGAGTAGGAGGAGCAGTGGCAGAGAGAAAGCCTCTTTCTTTCCCCTATATTATATTCAGGATATCCACCCAGGGGGTGTAACCTCACACCAATGATCTCAGCCGCATTCCCACCCATAATCCAGGCATTATATCATGAATTAATCGCAAACTGTAAAAGTCTACACCATGACTGCATGAGGCTTTGGGGAACACAGCTGGACACAAACCATAACAGACTGTATTTAGACTGCCCTTTCTGGATGTTTTATTTGGGGCAGAGAATATCCTTCCACTTCCTGTTTCCTTGTGATGCCCACAGAGTCCCTGTCTTTTCTAAGCCTCCCATTTCTCAGGCATCCTCAGCAATATTTGACCTGTCCCTCCCGTGGTCTCACACTCATTTCTTGGGGTTGTCGTGAGCAAGTGTACCACACAGTATTCTTTCATATTTGAGTTTGCACATTTCAAATATGTCTAGATAGTCACTCCATCTGGGGCCCTCACAGGCCCCTTGTAAGAGGATAGTCCATTCTTCAAGTGCTATCATTTGCAAAACAGTCCCCTAAAAATCATTTTCCTTCTATTCCTTTAATAGTTTTAAAGCCTAAACTACACAGAAAATATCATTTAACTTCTGTGCCAGTGGTTATGCTTCTCCTTCAGGACCAAGGTGTGTTTTTACTGAACTAAGAGCAAGCTTGTGGTCTGGATGGTCTGTATGCAGGGCTGGACGCTAGCATGGATAGCAGCTGCCCTGCTGAGTAAACTCTGCAGAGGCTGGGGTTGTGTGTCTCTGTTCAATGATGACAGGAATTTAAGGGTCCTTTAACGTAGTGGAGCAAGCATTATTCCTCTACAAGGCTAATCACAACAGCTCATCCAGCAGAACACTAACCATGGGTTGGACTCTCCTAAAAGCTTAAAGATAATTACACAAAAAAACTGAATGCTTTTTTAAGAAACACCTGCACTACAAGCTTGTGCTTGTTTCATCTTTTTCCTCATAATTTTCTAAATTTTTTGCTTATGCTTTTGTCACATAGATTATGTATATATGCAAACATACATACAAGTTGCATAAGCAGAACGTATCACAAAATTTACCATTTTGTATTACTTTTATGGTAGAAAAAATTGTCTGCATGGCCAGTAGGCAGTTCTTTGTAGAGTGACCCAGGTTTTGCATGGCTGATATAATTCTGGAGTTCTCATTAAGAAAGACAACACACGGGACAACAAGATAGCTTGGTGGTCTAATGTGCCCACTTAGGCAAGCTTAGGAAGCACAAGGACTGTAGTTCGATCCCTGGCACCACATACCATGCCAGCCCTACCCCCAGGGCAGGCTGATTAGGAAAAAAAAAAAAAAAGCAACCTCAGCTGGGACCTTGGCAAAGACCATAGCAGTCAAGGGGTCAAAAGTTGAAGGTTCCCTGCTCATACTTCTTTGGGGCTAATATGAACTACCTGTCAAAAAGGTATATAGTGACTGCTGTTGTGGTGTGTGCCCTCTTTTCTTCTGCTCTCTCCCAAGAAGTAAGAGGTCTCAGCCCCTGGGAACCTCCAGCCCATCCTGCAAAGGTCCAGCATCCAGAGTAAGCACAGAACCTAACTCTGGCTGTCAAAGAGTTCTCAGCTTCCAGCTAGCATGGGGCTTGGTATACACATACCGACTAAAATACCCATATATAGTATGTACAAACCCCATACACACACACACACACACACACACACACACACACACACACACACCTGTTAAATGTCTTTTGCAAAGCTCACAGAACCTTCCAGTCATTGTTCCCTCAGAGACTCATAACTTGCCCTTCTCTGCTCCTGCCCAGCTCTAGAACAATCATTTCACTCACAGGCATTCCTTTTTTCTTATCATTTGTTTTTTGTTTTGTGGGGGGTTAGAATAGCTTTAGGCTTACAGAATTATTGCAAAGGTACAATCTCCATGTAGCCCACAGCTAGTTTCTGCTATTATTAGCCTATTTCATTAGTATGACACATTTGCCACCCTAACAAAACCACGCTGATGCATTGTCATGAGCAGAAGCCTATGCTCTCTCCAGATGTCCTCTGTTTCCCATCTCCTACCTGAGAATACTCTCCAGGACCCACTGACACTTAGCCATCACATCTCCCCAGCCTCCCCGCTGCAGACAGCTTCTCAGACTCTCCTCTTCTGAAAGACCTTGATGTCTTGAGGACAGGCCCAGGACCTCACAGAACATTGCTTTCCTGAGAGGGGAATGAGCAACGTCCTCATCTCATCCCATCAGGGTGCACACTCTTCACATGACTCACCATTGACTGACCATTGATGCTTTCAGACATAGAAAAGATTAGCTTAATCAGTGTCTTGGGCTAACTCTCACTGTCTTGAATGTGCAGTGTCATCCTAAGAAATTTGATGTCCTATCTGGTGTGCTGGTAAATGCCTATCATCCCAGCATTCTGTGAGGGTAACTTGGGAGCATCAGAAATTCAAACCTAGCCTTGGAAATTTTTCAGTTTAGTGAAAACCTGCCTCCAGAAAAAGAGCTGAAGATGCAGCTGAGTATGAAGGCCCTGGGTTCACTCCCTATCTTGTCTAGAAGGACAGGCTGGTTGGTAGAAGGGAGCCTCTCCGATCAGCATCAGACTTCCTCTCTCAAGAACCATCTCTGCAACCAAATCCTGAATTTCCTAGCTTTACTCCCTAACAACAGACATGGTTGGGTTTATTAGGAAGTTTCTACCAACAGCATTGATAGTAGAAGGAGAGACCATGAGCTTAGAATCAGTCGTTTCTCCTGTGCAAGTGAGGACAGTCCCATCTACCCAGAGTCAGTGAAGGATGGATGAGGACACACAGGGCCATCAGCAATACCTAGAATGTGGCAGGTGCTTTTGCTAAACAGATAGGTGTCGAATGTCTACCCTCTGTCAGGCACTGTTCTAACTGCTGAGGATCAAATAGTGAAGGAAGCAGGTCCTAATGAGGCTTATCTGGTGAGTATTCATTATTAATGTCATCCAACATTTGTATTTTGGGAAATATAATATGAAGGTAGCTGTAGAAAAACTGCAGTGGAATTAGAACTAGAAAAATAATAAATTTTATGCACTTTAATTCTTCCATTTAACTCTGTAGCCTGGGGGAAGTAGCTTTGTTTTAATGAAGTAATATTCATACTCTTTCAAATAAAATACAAGGTGTAGCATGAATGAAATTATGTTTTTTATCAACCAAATGGACAATTAAGGCCATTATAAATTATCAGTGCTGGCAATGTTGTGACAAAATAGTCACTATCTAAAAACCTTTCATTGTAAAAAGTACTAAATAGACACAGAAATATGTGTTCAATGGCCATTAACATTTTTCACCACTTGTTTCATCTATCCCCCTCTCTCTCTCTCTCTTTCTCTTTTGCTAAAATGTTTAAAAGCATTAAAAGAAATCCTAACTATTATGTCATTTCATTCCTACATGATTCAGTAAGTAACTAAAAAAGAAAAATCACACCCCCAAAAAAATCAATTGCAGTCCTTAATATCAACTAATACTGTTTGTATTTTCCTAATTGTCTGAAAAAATATTTATACTTGATTGCTGGCATTCAGATTCAAACATGATCCATCTGCTCTGCTGTTAGCTCATCCCTAGTGGCTTTCAATCCGCACAATCCCCACGGACCCTCCCTCCAGCACCTGGACAGAGCCCTGACATTTCTCTTGTAAGTGTCCCTCACCCTACATTGGGATCATAGGCTCAATGAATTGGTCCTGTATATTTATTTCATAGAGAATTCAACTCAGATTCAGTCCTAAATTTTTTTGCTTCCTCATAGAGTGCATTAGTGTGTGTGTATGTGTGTGTGTGTGTGTGTGTGTGTGTGTATGTAATTGTACATGTGGACATGGGGTGGGAGCACATCCCACAGCACTGTGGGAGGCCTCACATTCTACTTTTGGAGATATTAAGGTTGATATTAAGGAACTCACCACCTGTAAAGCTTAGAAGAAATCACTTATACCTCCATGTGTCTTTATTTTCCCAACTGTAAGGAGGACAATGCTTCCAGACTTGCACTGATAAGCAAATGCCAGGTTTTAGTGACAGTTCTTTTATCAATTAGGAGAAATTTTCCTTCAAAATAATTTTCTTTCAAAATCATTCCTTCGTCAGATATGATTAACTGAGAAAATGGTAATGCTCTTTTTTTTTTTATCAGAATAAGCTTCTCATACACTCCTAAAGATCGGAAACCTCCAGCATTAGAGCCAGCAGAGAATGAGGAGTGATTAAGTCCTCATGGGTTCTGAGCCCTGCAGTGGGGATGGAGATGAGTGATGCCCCTCTCTGTGACAGAGGTTTGTTTGGCAGCCAGGCTAGGGAAGTCTAAAAGTCCTTGTGTCCTACATCAGAAGCACAAGAGGAGCTCTGAAGAGGAGGAAAAAGATATTGAAACTTTTATGGAATGGTTGCCTTCATCAAAAGATTCTTCTATATCCCAGCCCCTCAGACAAGCATTGTGTCACATTCTTTTGTGAGGACTGGCTGGAAGAAGAATCTTTAAAAGGCTTCTGCTTATTGATTGTCAGGAACAGACTTCTATTTAAATTTTAACAGTTCTCAGCATGCTTGCAATTCTGAAGCTTGTGAACAGGCAAGTCCTTCCCAAACTACTTTTTTTTTTTTTTTTGGGGGGGGGGGTACAAATCAGAGCATCTATGAGATGGATCGGGTTCATTTGTATTAGTTTTCAGTTTAATCTCTCTTCCTGCCAGATCTTTTATCTTGTAGTAGGAAAGAAAAAAGATAAATAAAGAATTCTATAGATGCAACCAAAGGACTGAGCAGAACCCGAGACGCAGAGGAGATTAATAGGCCCTGTTGTCAAATCAAACTGGGCAGCAGACCCTGAAACTCAGGTTATAGACTTTCAAGAGCTGTTTACACTCCAAATGAACAAATGGCTAAGGGTCACAAGGGGCAGAGGGTGGTGCTGAGGGCAGAAAAAGCAGTGTCTTAATGTGACTTTGTACTGCCATAGCAGAATACCTGAGACTGATAATCTATACAGAGAAAAGGATTAGTTGGTTCGTGTTTCTGGTGGTTTGAAGGTCCAAATAGCTTCATAAGGCATCTAACAAGGGCCAAACAGTATCACAATGTGATGTGGAAGTAGAAGAGAAAGTGGGTCGAGATAGAGAGATCAAGGGGAGGTGCTAGCTCCCTTTGTAATCACCTGCTCTTGAGGTAAACAATCCAGTCGTGCAAAAATAAGAACTCTCTCCTTCAAGGAAAGCATTAATCCTTCTTAAAAGCCCTCAGTCCTCCCAAAGCACCACCTCCCAATAGTACCTCAGAGCCTCAGTGTGAGAATTGGTGAGGACACCACCACATTCAGGCCATAGCAGTCAGTATCCTGGGGCACTCCCTGCCTTTCCTCTTGCCCTGACAAATCCTTGCAGTCAACTGACCATGACACCTGTCCATCTTACTTTATCCCTTCCTGCACTGGCTATCCCTCCCTCCATATCTGACTGACCAGATGAGTCCCTTCCAGACACTGTAATATCTAAAAGAGGGATGACAGAGAAGTTTTATTGATAGCTATATCACTCAGGCTTCCACAGAAAACAGTTAGCATTCTTGAAGAAGAACAATAAACTGAGAGATTTTAGAGAGTGCTTACTGAGGTGTGTAAGTGGACACAGTAGACACAGTGATCTGGGTCCACTGGTCTCAGAGCCTTCTCAACCCTTGGCACACAGGGACCAGGGGAATCACCGAACTTCAAGAGAATATATAGAGCTCCCATCCCAAGATGCCCAGCACATGGGGATAAAAAACATGACAAGTCCATGGCACCCTCTCAGGGGACACAGCAGAGCCCTACCCTCTTCCTAGCCTTCCAGGGGAGACTATAACATAAATTCCCATCTACCAGGCCACTTTCCAGTGGGCAAGTGCTCTTGGTATTGACTTCATACACTGGCAGTTGTGGGAGTTCTGAGGCATTCTCTGCATTTTCTCACTTGTTTTAGGTTTTAATTTTTGACAAAATATGCATAACAAAATTTACCATCTCAACCATTTTCAAGAGTATAATGCTGTCAGCCTGGGGAGATAGCTCAGTGGCATAAGTGCCTGCCTGGAAGGTCCTGAATTCAGTCCCTGGTACCGCATGCTGTGCCTGTGTAGCAGGACCCTGTATCAAATAAATAAATAATAAAAAATAATACAGCAATGTCAAATAGATCCACAGTATTATGTCATCATCACCACATGTATCTCCAGAATCCTTGTAATGTAATAAAGGTGCAGTTCTGCACCTACCTCATTGAGTTTGTCCATTGCTGGGACACAGTAGCTGACACAACTTAAAAGAGGAGAAGTTTACTGTAGTTCAGAAACAGAATGGCCGAGGGACACAGTGGACAAAAATCTATCCACTTCACGGTAGCTAGAAGAGGAAGGAGCTGGGGAGGAAGATATAACCCTCCAAGTCACACCCGGTGACCCGCTGTTCCTACCAGCCTCACCTCCCTCCAGAATACTCAGCTGTGGATTCACCAGTGCCCTCATCAGTAGTGCCCCATGATCACTCACCTTCCAAAAGCCCCACCTTTGAACACCTGAGCTTCCTGATGCTTCAGCATGTATAAGAACTTCTCTATTATTTTTTTTTGAGCTGAAGAATACTCCATTACATGGATGTACACACTTTGTTTATGCACTTATCCATTGGCAGCAGACCCTGGGTAGCTTCCTCCTTTTGGCTGATGTGGATAATGCTGCTGTGAACCTAGGCATGCAAATGCCTGTTTGAAACCCTGCTTTTAGTTCTTTGGGGCGTACATTCAGAAGTAGAATGGCTAAATGATATAATTCTATTTCTAATTTTTCTTGAGCCAGCACCACATTGTTTTCCATAATGGCTGCACCATTTACATTCCCATCAGTGGTGTACAAATCCTCATGAACAACTGTGATTTTCTAATTTGTTGATAATAATCATCCTAATACATCCAGATAGTACATCACTGTGGTTCTGATTTGTCTCTAAATTTTACCAAAGCTCAAACAAAATCAAACTCTAAGAGCTCATAGCCAATTACATTGTTACCAACATGTAATCTCTGTTTTTCTTGCCATGCACCAGTAGTCTTGAAATGAAGACTATTTCCATCAAAACAACATCTGAGCAAGGGGGGCCTTGCTCCATATCAGCCATATGATATTAGGGAAGGCTCTCTCACCCTCTGTGGTGACAAGTGGCTCTCATTTGTAAGGAAGCCTGCCTGGAAAAAGCTGCTTACCATGAGCTGTTGATGTGAGGAGGAGGCTATCAGACTCCAGCATGAAGAGAAGTGGATAGGTCTGCCCAAAGCTAACTGGAGGTGCATACATTCTGTTTTTAAAAGAAACATAAAGGCAGGGGATCCTCATCAACTGTGATTACCCATGTCACTAGAAAGCCAGAGCCAAGAACACAGAATAGCCCAGCTGGTGGTGAAGACTACATTCCCAGAAAGCCATTTTTGGAAGCAGCCTTATTTGAAATAATTAAAAATGTTCAATCTTTGTAGTCCAACTGGCACTGTGCTTCAGCACAGTTGAACGTGTGTTAAAGAATCACTCAAGTCAACAAATTCTGGGTTAATGACAGACATCTCTGTATGAGAGTCAATGGAAGTTGCTTTTGGGGGTCTCACGTTCATCGTGGAGGAAACTGTATCCACTTCCTGGTGACTGTGGAGAGCTGAGTGCCAGTGTGTTTTAATGGGCTCCACACACACATTGCCAACTCGCAGACCACCACATCATGTGAATTCCAGACAGATCTTCAGGAGCCTAACAGGTGGCTGTAATTCCATGTGGGAATGACATGCCCGTGGCATTGTCTGCAGTTTGAGCAGAGCCCAGCACACTAACAAGAAGTCACATGTTCTGGACCATCTCTAGCCTGGGTGTAAGGGACCACCTCAGAGGATGAGCATGATGGGTGGATTTCCACATCTCTTTTCCACCCTGCGCCTCACATCACTTACACTTGGAAATGTAGTCCGGGCATCACAGTACATGGAGTGGGAGCCAACAGCGGGTACGCAAAGTCATGCCAGATCACATGCAGTCCAGAGCATCACTCTGAAAAACAGCTCAGCCAAGAAGCCTGCCTAAACTCTACAAAGTCACTGGGTCTCACAAAACCTCCGGAAGCCTGCTTGCAGCAACAGCCCATTTGGCTGACAGAATTGCTCCTCCACACCTGCTAGAAAGTGGTAGAAAGATATTCCAGACTTGCTGTGGATCCCATCCCATTTCTCCAGCCAGAGCCACTCAGGGGCGTGGTGGTAACGGGCTGCCACGCTGCAGATGGGTTGCAAAATGCACAGCCCATCTGTCTTTATCATGCTCATTTCCTCTTTTATTAAAATGTTAATGAATATAGTTTTTATTTATCATTCAGTGACATGTGCAACATCCTTTTCTGGGAGACAAATCTGCAGTCTGCCTAACCATGTGAACTGACAGAACTTTTTCCCATTATATCCAGGATTTAGGAATATTTTCAAAAGTTTTTAAACACCATGTGCAAGTTGAACTCCAAATTGCTTTCTATTTTGACAGCAGCATAGGCATGATAGGACCTGTGCTAGATTTGAGGTGAGAAACCAGAATTCACTGGTTAGTAGTCACATGACTTAAGCCTCGGTCTCCACACCTGTCAGATGGGGATAGCTATGCCCTCTCTCAGCACTGTCTTAGAAAGCAGAAGAGAGAATGGCTAAGAGGTCATTTATATTCACTTATCGCTAAAACATACTTATTTAGGTTTTGACTCTTTTGCTCAATCCTTCAGACTCTCCCTGGAAAGTGCACCTGTCAGACATTGGCCCTGAGATGACAGGCATCACCGTGAGTGGCCTGACCCCGGCCCGCACCTATCAATTCCGAGTGTGCGCAGTGAACCAAGTGGGCAAGGGCCAATACAGCACAGAAACAAGCAGGTGAGTGGAGCCCGGGCCTCTGAGTCAAACACATGAGCTACATGGACAGAGGCAATTCGTTTATTTTTATTTATTTGTTTGTTTGTTTGTTTATTTGTTTTGGTACAGGCTCTCACTATGCAGCTTGGACCTATAGTGATCTTCCTGTCTCAGCCTCCCCACTGCTGGGATTATAGGCATGTACCACCATGTCCAGTTTCAGTTGCCAGCATGGCGTGCCCAAGGTTCTGGGACCAGCATGGCATGCAGAACTGGGAATCAAACCCAAGCCCTTGCACTTGGCAGGCAGGCACTTAGACCACCAAGCTATCTCCCCAGCCCAGGTCTTTGATCATCCCTTAAGGACACTGGCAAAAATTCAAACAGAAAGGGCAAAGACACTGAGAGGGCAAACACAGCCCTTAGTACAGGTGAGGCGACCAAGCTGAATGCTCCTTAACTGCTTGGAGGCTATCTTCTGTTCCTTCTGTGATGCTCTGCTTGTGCCTACACAGATGGTGCCCCCTGGCACAGCCCTCTACATTCAGGAGATTAGGAGCTACCGCAGACCCTGAGAGCTGCTCTTGGGAGTCCATCTAGTTCTAGGGAGCCATTTCCAGGCAATCTGAGCTCTGAATGACATTTAAATGACTTTTTTCAAATGTGGGAGTTTAAGAGTAAAAATACCAAAAGAGCCAAAGAAAACAATCTAGGAGGAGCCTCAGCCTCTGGGACACGAACAGCTCACTCATCTGGTCATCCTCTCCTAGTGCTTAGAAACTGGGCACTTTAGACAGAACAGGGAACCCCTGGCATCCTCTATGCCTCCTCCCTTACTGATCTGCTCCTCTTAGATAATTGTAACTGCTGGCACACATCTCAGTGAGATAAGCCATGTTTCTTGGTGCCCATATTTGCAAATGAAATCTAGGTTCCGCATGACGGAGAATGTTGTCAAGGTCTTCTGTGTCTGGTGCTTATCTCTTTCCCTCCACCTCTTA
This sequence comes from Myocastor coypus, assembly GCA_004027025.1. Lineage (NCBI taxonomy): Eukaryota > Metazoa > Chordata > Mammalia > Rodentia > Myocastoridae > Myocastor > Myocastor coypus. Next base: position 67,733 of record PVJA010001083.1, on the reverse strand, counting down.
TTTGTAGGTTGATGTTACCTGAAGAACCCCCCAGTGCTCCCCCAAAGAACATTGTGGCCAGTGGACGTACCAACCAGTCCATCATGGTGCAGTGGCAGCCCCCCCCAGAAACAGAGCACAATGGGGTGCTACGTGGGTATATCCTCAGGCAAGTAGCCTGTACTGATTCTAGCTGTCAGTAGAAGTCAGGTCTCTACTTCACTAGGTATCTGTTGATAATGTGAGGTGTCAGGTTAGGGCCCAGACTCTGCAGAGTGGGGGTACAGTGGCCAATGGGGGAGCATGAGTGAATGTGGTGCCTTGAGGAGGCCCCTGTACATGTCTACCTGTGAGTTCTACATGCAGTGCCAGTGGTTGTGTTTTGGCAGGAGAATGGAGAGAAACATTACAGGTTGTCTCAGTTACTCTTCTCTCTTTGCTGGGACAAATACCCAACACTCAAAATAAAGGAAGGTTTCAGTCTGCACTCAGCAGGCTCCAAGGCAGAGCAGTACATGACAGAGTGCAACCTTTCATAGCAGCAGCAAAGAGCAGAGAGCTAGAAGGAGTGGCAGCAGCTCAGGCAGCCAGCTAGCCTCCCTTGGCTCCTGTAGTGCAAATTGCCTGCCCCAGGGCAGGTGCAGCATGCACACCCACAATAATCAATCAAAAACTCCAGAAGCTGCCCCAAGGTTGCATGAGGCTTGGGGGCACAACTAGACACAAACCATAACACAGGTCAGGAAGCAAAGCAGGCTGTTCTGTGTAAATCCCTTCATTCCTTTTTTACTAGATGCATTCATTTACCCATTTATAATCCATACTACTACTTTGACTTACATTTGAGCCGGTCGTTAACATGCTCACATGCTGCTCAATTTTGCCTCATCTAGTATTTCAACGAAAGAAAGCAGCTAGCCTTTTTCCTACAAGCTGACAATATTTCAGCATTGGAAATGAAACTGTTGTATTTTGAGATATATTACAGGGCAGATACTCACATCTGCCAGCCAGATATGGCTGAAGGGTGGTCAGTTTGCATCTGCCTCAGAAGGGATGGGTAGGCTTCTAAAAATATTAAGAGAACCATGTGAGAACTTGGCTGTGTTCAACAGATGAAATCTCCTTTGCCAAAACTCCTGCTAATATAACAATCACATGAATGTGATAATTACGGTGGTTCATTGACACAGTAAAAAGAAAAAACTCACATGGCATTAAAGAATAATTATTAAATCTCCTGTAATATAGTATACTGCTGTGAATGTATTTGTTAATTTTATCAGCTTTATTGGGGCAAGAACTATTGGTATCCACTATATACTTTCTCCAAAGGCATGCCCTGGCCTCACACTCAGCCTATGATCAGTAAATACTGTACTTGGTTAGGGAAGGTCTTAAGTAAGCATGTTTGATTTCTTAGATAAAGATAAGAAGTCATGAAAGTGTTACTTCTTTAACTCCATTATCTTTGTGTTTAATGGTCATCCATACCTCTGTGAATAGTGTTTATCTCTATGTGTCTAGCAGTCAATTCACTGCCACATTGAAGTGTTTCCTCAGGTCTGTGAATTCTTCAGACCATTGTCTGCTTGAGGTGGCAGAGTGGCCCATTTGGGTGTTCAGGAAAGGCTGTTATCATCTTCATAGTCCCTGTTGTCTCTGTGTCCCCAGCTGTCCTTCTCCTTTAGAGAAGCCAGAGAAATTGAGGGTCATCTCTGCAAAGAGGCTGTTCTGTGCAAATCCTTTTATTCTTTTTTTACTATATTTAACCATTTATAGTCCATACTACTACTTTGACTTGCATTTGAGCCAATTGTTAACATGCTCACACACTGCTCAATTTTGCCTCATCTAGTATTTCTAGGCACTGGGCTCTGCTCCTGCTGAAGCTTCAGGACAGCCCTCTGTTCCCTGACCACCTTCTCAGCTTTTCTGCTGCTGTGTGGGTAGGGCTGATATACTTTCCAGCTCTAGCTGTCACCCCTTGTGCATACCCATCCACTAATGAGAATAATTGGCCTGCCCTCCCTAGCGGCCCCTCCTTTGCCAGGCATCATGTAGCCGCTGCCTCTCTTGGCTCATGGAGGCAAAGTTTCCTTGGGCTGCAGCTGTCAAGAAAGGACTTTAAAAGTCATCCTGTGAAAGCAAGCTTGGGGCACAGAGTTAATAATAACATCGTTCTGATGCTATGAGGCCACATCAGGGACTGCACATTTCTCTATTTTGTGGGATTACTACCATTAAAAGGATTTTCCATGATGGTGTCAGTAGAGTTGAGTGCCAGAGAAGAGGGCATGTGTGTTTGTTGGGGCTTAAATCAAGAAAGCCCTAAAATAGGGGCCTGGTACCCAAGGCCTGTGAATATCAAAGTTTTCAGGAATTAAAGACCCGTGCCAAAATGAATTTGCCTGGAAACATCTTAAGATAATCCTCTGGTCTGCAAATCAGTGCTCCGTTTGCAAACATGCATCCTCCAGGGCACAGTCTCTGTCAAAACCGAGGCCCAGTACATGAAGAGCAAATGGGAAAAAATCACCTCCACAGCTCTGGCCATAAGAAGTTGTTAGGCTGCGTGGGCAGTAATAAAATATTTATAATAATAGGCAGGGTGTTTCTTAGAGAGGAGCAGAGGGTTATGTCCTCTAAAAAATTCTCCTGTTTATTTCTGTATAAAATATCATCTTGTTCGGGCTGAGCCAGTCTCCTGGGCAACATAGTCTACCAGTAAGAAGAGGATGCCCTGCAATCCCCTTATTAATTGTGACCTTCTTAAACATCATGTGAAAGTTACAAAAGCATCCTGAGCCCCTGGTTAGAATGGGCCAACTCGCCTGTTCAGCAGGGAGCACAGATGACTTTGAAGAAGTGAGTTCTGCTGCTCATTTTTGCTCTTAGAGTAGCATAGGCAACGGTTTTGCAAGCTTCCTTATCCTTCCTACATTTTCCTTCCTTTCCTTCCTCCTCCTCTTTTTTTTTTCTCTTCTTCTTTTTCTCCCTCCTCCCTCCTCCTTTCTCATTTTTTTCTCTTTCTTCCTTACTCCTCCTCCTCCTTCTTTAGTAGTAATGGAGATTGAACACAGGGCCTTTGCACTGAGCTACATTCTAATCTTTTATTTCTTTCCCAAGACAAAATCTTGCCAAGTTAAGTTCCCCAAGTCCAGCTCAAGTTTGAGATCCTTGTATTTTAGCCCACCAGAGCAGTAGGATTAAAGGTGAATACCACAGGTTTCCTGTCTTATAAGTCAGAGGCATCTCATGCTTTACAGCGGTTCTCAACCTGTGAGTTATGACCCCGGTGGGGGCTGCCTAAAGCCATCAGAAAATGTTATTTATTACATTCTGAATCATAACTGTAGCAAAATTACAGTTTTCAAGTAGCCACCAAGATTATTTTTTGGTTTGGGGTCACTACAACATGAGGAACTGTATTGCGGGGTCACAGCATTAGAAAGGTTGAGAACTACTGCTTTAGTAGAAGAGCAGTGTTTAAAACAAAATGAGGGACATGCTACACTTCCACATCTCTTTCACATCCATTGTTTTATTCATTCTTGTAGCAGCTGGATAAAAAAGATGTTACTCCAATTCCCATTTTAGAAAGATGGAAACAAAGGTTAGAGAAGTTCGGAATTTGCCTGAGGTCACTCGGTGCACAGTGGCTAAACAGAGACTCAAGCTCAACCTTTCTATGCCAGTTTCTCTCCTTTTTCCTGGAACATGTGCTGTCTAGTGCTGGATGTGCAGGACTGAGCCCTTCCTGCAGTCTAACTCAGCATATCATAGTGGCTATGGATGAATGAAAGCAAACCTTTTTGAGCTTTCAGTGATACAGATGACCTGCTGCAGCATGCATGCCATAGGCTCGCCACCACTGCTGTGCCCAGGCTATGCTGATATGAATGTGGAGCCATTATTTTTTACCTCTTTCTAAGTTGCTAATTCTCCTCAATGCCATTTATGTTTACGGTTCATCATTTGTAGAGGAATTTAAGTGGAAATACCTGTCGCATGGGCTAATTCATGCCAGCTGAAACAGCAGCCATTTCCTCTCTTCAGCCAAGAGACAGAGAGAGGTCAGACCTTCTTGCATGCACATGCTCTCTGCTCTTGACCATCTCTTCTGCCCTCCCTGAATCAGCCTCACCAAGTATAAAACATCTCCAACAAAAGGGAACGCAAGAATGCCAGCAGAAAATCCTGATTTTCATGCAAAAACTTTTATTGTCTTTTCTCTGCTTCCTTATTACACATCCAGCAATTATTCTCTTTAGAAAACTGGTTTACCTAGAAGGAGCTAGATTCTTTAGCCACTTTATAGGTGCACCATCCACACTCACCTTCCTCAGGTGTGTTCCCTCATGCAGAGGTGTCGTGCCATGGGGGCTGCCTGCCCCAGGGTATGCTGGGAATCCCAGCAGGCCAGGACAAGCAAATGGATTGATTGCTGCTACTCTGGTTTTGGATCTTTTATCAGTCATTTCCCCTTTCCATTTATCAAAAAAAAAAAAAAAGCCACATTCTTTAAACAGTTTATGAACCACTTTTGGGATAAAAAAAGTAGGTGTTTTTGAAAGCTGCAGGATGAGTAGGAAGTCTCTATAGAGATATCTCCTAAACAGTTTATGAACCACTTTTGGGATAAAAAAGTAGGTGTTTTTGAAAGCTGCAGGATGAGTAGGAAGTATCTATAGAGATATCTCCTGTCTATCCTGGAGACTGATCCAGAAAAGCTCAGCAAACTAATGGAGTTAGTTCACTATAATAACTTCTATAAACTGAATCATGGAGGAATACCTGCTAATCAAAATAATATTCTAAAAATCCTTTCATAGTACAAAGCAATTTCTTAATTTATGCATTTTCTGAGTGCAGACTTGTATAAGCCATCTTTTTAATAAACACAATGTTAAACTTCTGACTTAGTAAACTACAGAGCATGTTACCCAGGCACTCACAAAGGCCTCTACAAAGCAATGTGTCATATTAGCAAGGGATTTACATTTGAGAAGGTTAAAAGCCTCTTATTCTGATTCTGGGCTACACTTGGGGGAACCAAAACTCCTAAATGAAACAGTGCAGCAGCTCAGCCCACAAAGGTCAACAAGTCACATACTTTTTGCTTCTTGATCTTTTTCCCCCACATTGCAGTCACAGGAAGATGATGTTTTTCAAGCTCCAACAAAAATCATGTTGCATCTTGGGTACTCAGTCACTGTATACTCTAGACATGTTACCCTTAAAAAGCTATCATTTTTTCCATAAGTATAATACATTGGAATAGCAGTTCCATTATGCTCAAAACTTATAATCTCTGTGAGGGTAGAGCATACCTTTTTAAGCAGTTAAATTAATAAATGGTGTTATCTAGGGCTGACTTCTCAGCTCTGCATGTATCGACTTACATTTTCTTCTAACTAAAGAATGGCCACAGCGAACCTGACTTCTGCTTGAGTTGTTTCTTTGTTATCATGGGCTTCTTTCTGGTGCAGGTACCGCCTAGCCGGCCTGCCTGGCGAACATCAGCAGAGAAATATCACCAGCCCAGAGGTGAACTACTGCCTGGTGACAGACCTGATCATCTGGACACAGTATGAAATCCAGGTGGCTGCGTACAATGGAGCTGGCCTGGGTGTCTTCAGCAGGGCCGTGGCCGAGTACACCTTACAAGGAGGTAAGCTTGCTTTCCAGAAGCCCCAGGCTATGGAGTCTGGATCCAGAAATGGGAGTTTGTGAAGTTTGTTGTAATGTGCTGGAAGAAAATTAGTAGATGCAGTCTCCTAGGAAGCATTTAGAAGAGTATCTCTTCACTTATTCCTAGACTGAAGCTATATAGGGGAGGAAGCCATGTCCCAGCTATACTGAAATCAGGAGGTGTACATCCTTTACTAGCATATCTATTCTTGAAAAGGTTGTGAATATGAACTTTTGTAAATGGAGATAAGTGTCTGCTTAAAATAAAGCTGGCAGTGGAGTTCTGCGTGATGCTATGACTGACCTTCGAAGAAAATGATTGTAGTTTTGGTTTTAGTAATAGAATACGAACATTGATAATGGAATTTGCAACTCTGTGCCTTTTTTATTTTTTAAATTTCAAATTTTGGGGGCGTTTTTTGTTGTTGTTGTTTTCTTTTTCCTTTTCAGTCACACAAGCAACAATTTACTAGGTCAATGAAAAGCTTCCCCATCCCTGAAAAAAAAAAAAAAGAAAGAAAGAAAAGAAAAGAAATGACCAGACAGAATGTCATAAAGCCACCGGTCCTTAAATATATGTGCTAAGGCTCAGCCTTATTGTTTTAAGTCTTTCTGCAACATCTGCCCCACCCCCTCCCACTTTACAGAAGATTGGAGTCTCAGTCCTGGCAAGAGTTGGCCGGCTGAGACACTTTCTCTACGCTTGCACTTCATCGTTATTGTTCTGAGCAGTAATAAATAGACCCTCTTTGACGTACTGCATTTGTCCTGCAGCAGCCCACATCCTTGCCCAGGGAAGTAATTTATCCACAAAATCTAAAATCCTTTTTCCATTCAGCGATTTACACCTTCTCCTATTCACAGGTGTGATTTTATTTGCTTAGGTGTTTTTATGGCTGCTAGGCCTTGACCTTCTTCAAATGGTAAGGTTTCTAACTGCCCACTTCTCTCCCCAAATCATGCCTGAGACCTAATGTTCCTTGATATTACATGCTGTTATTATCATCCCTTATTGATTGGCTGTCTGTTGTCATCCCCAAGTCCATAAATCCTCCTTTATAAATTAAGTGCAGTCAGTTCCGCTGGCACAGTGACTAGCAGAAATATTAAAATGCAGGGCAGCTAGGAAGGACCTGTCCATCTGCAGGTAATTCTGGATTACTCATTTGAAGAGGAAAATAACTGAAAACCCGGACAATGCATGTTTGCTTTAATTAGTCTACTTAATAAAATAACAATAAACTTGGAAACAGTTAAAATGACTAATGTTGCTATTAATAATCCCCTATTACTATTAACTGTGACTGCCTTGTTTTATTATCAGTGCATTCAGGTTCTGTGTAGAGCACAGGAAAGCAGATCTTGGCCTGATTGAGAGGGTCTTTAAGGCTTCAGACTTTGGCTTTCATGCAGCTGGCACTGGGGAGCCATTAAAGGCGTAATAGCTATGAGTGGCATAATCAGAATGCTGTATCTGAAGATGGATCTGTGTGGGTGAGATGGAAGAGGAATGGAGACAGCACCTCCAGGTGATGTCAGATCAGTCACATGCCTATGCAGTGGTAGGCACCCCCTTTAGTGGCTGGCCCCGAAGGCTGATCAGGATACATCTTTGAGTGGTAGGCTGTCTTTTCAAAATAGTTCTCACATGCCACATCAGTTGTGACCCCTGCAGTTCTCCGAAGGAATGCTGCTCAATTTCACAGCCTCACCCATTGCTTCGTGCATAGGAGGGATGGCTGTATACACATGTTGGCTGCACAAATCCTTCCTCCAGTTGCCTGCGATTTATAGGGCGTAACTGGGCATGCTGTGTCTCCCGTTACTAATGCATAAGAAACTGGATTTTGGTTAATATCAACTTGGTGTAACTCACATGGGCAGAACATGTAGCAGAACCAACTCTAACATCCAGTTCTTAGAGTGAAGACCCTGTCCTCTGAGCAACATCGGCAGCCCCAAATCAGCAAGACCTCTCCTATGGCATGATTGAGAATGGGCTGGAGGCCAAGGTCAGGTTCTTCTGAGTGACAAAATCACTGGAACATCCTTAGCTCCCTGCAAGACTTTGCTTCACTCATGGTGTCTTAGTTACTCTTCACTCGTTGCTGGGAGAAATACCCGACACCCAAAATGAAGGAAGGAAAGGTTTTTTTAGCTCACAATTACTGGAGGTTTCAATTCATATTTGGCTGGATCCAAGGCAGACTGGCACATGGTAGAGAGCAGCAGTTCATGACAACGGAACAGCAATAATCACAACAGGGGCAACTGACCAAACAGGGGAGCAGGGAGCAACAGCCTACTCTGTCTCTCTGTCTCTCTTTAAATTACCTTAGGCTCTCTGCCTTAGCCTATTGTCTCAGGCCATGCCCATAGTCTCAGCACTACTCAGACCATAATCCCAACAGTAGTAAAACATGTAATCCCAGTGGATCATCATTCAAGTCTCAAACTCTAGAAGTCCCCACCCATGACTGCATGAGGCTTTGGGGGCACAACTAGACATAAACCATAACACATGAGTAAAAACCAAACTTCTATTATATTTCTGTCTGCTTCTAGTTCTTCCTCCACATTTTGTCAACTACTCAGATCTAATGACAGTGGCCCAGGACAATGTTCAGCTTCCCATCTGCACCTCTTCTGGTGCCTTTACTTCACCTTATTGTTTGATGCCAAATGTTGGCACATGGAGCCCAGAGTCCCACAGGCTTTAGGCCTGGCTTTTTCTTCACTCCCTGTGAGCATTTGTATTTGATGCTTTTGCAGACTTCTCCATGTGTAGATGGTTTCCCTGTACACACGCAGTGGCCATCCTTGTTGTACCCTCCCAACTCTTGTGTGAAGAGACTTTGTGTGGGGGTAGGGAGCACAGCAGAGCCTGCCTTTTCTACCAGGGACTCAACCTTTTCTGTTTCATGTTTCCAACTTCATTTTGTTCTGCAGGATTGCAGATGTCTCAAAAATGTCCCAAGTTTGCTGTCATTTCATACTCTTCTTTAACCACTGGAACTAATTTTGTAGACTGTGACAACTTCTGAAATGTCTCCAAGACATTTCCCACCCAGCCCATCTGGTTCAAGGGAAGCATTGAGCCCCAGGACAAATCAGGGGTGATAAAACTTATCATCGTTTGGGAACACAGTGTTGTGGATCTGGATCTGGCGATGGCACTAACGCCAAGGCTCTTCACTGGCTTCAGGAGGGCCTCATGGCTAGGGGAGCTGTACCAACTTTCCTATTACTGGGACAACATATCTGATACCTAAAACTTAAAGGAAGAGAAGTATATTAAGACTTACAGTTTCAGTGGGTTTTATCTATGGTTTTCTGGCTCCAAAGCAAAACCAGCGTGGTAGAGGACAGCTATTCATACCATTGTGATTAGAAAGCAGAGAGAAGAGAAGGGACTGTACATCCTTCAGTGATATTCTTCTTCCAGCCAGGCCCTCACCTCTTACTGAGAGACTTTAGGAGGGATACTTTCAATCTAAACTATAATAGCCATCTGGACCCAGCCCCAGAGGCTCCAGGGTTCAGTCATATGGTACCATTGTGCTTGCTTTCCATTGCCCCCCAGTTGCTACACCACAGCAGTACAAAATGAAGCATCCTGTGAATCTGTCCTTGATCTCATGACAGAAACAGGAGGATGCAAGGCCACTGGAGGAACAAATGGAGAGACCAGGAGGACTGGGCATTGACAGGAAAGACCTAGTGAGTAGGACAAGAAGTTTTAGTACTAGATGACACATCAGGAAAAGTATTAGTGGGAAGGACCACAGATGCCTAAGGGAGGCATGGTACAGACAGGTTCATGAGATAAGAGCACATTAAAGTACCCCGCATCTCTATAGGAAAGATTCCCCTCAGGAAAGTCCTGCCTCCTGAATACCACTGCCATGCACCCTCTAGTGCATTTCCCACTGTCCTAGATATCCAGATTTCTATCTTAAAATTGTAGTGTTTATACCTACCCTGCTGTGAGGGCAGACTGTGAAGACAGGAATGGGAATGGCTTGGAAAAACTTGTGACATAGTAAGACATCAGTGGTAGTGCTGCTGTCCTCTGTTTTTCTACTATGACATCAACTTGCATGTTCTATTGTGTTTGAAAGTTTCCACATTCACTATCTTACATAAAGAGATTTGGGGTAGTCCCCTCTACTGATAGCAGAATCGGGCACAGACTTCCAGAGCTGTCATGAGCAGCACCCTACTGTGTGCTGGGAGCTGTGGCCATTTTGTGAGAGAGAGGAGACCCCAAACATGCTTTCTGCTTTGGGGTGTCCAGAGCAACCTACAGGTGAGGTAGAGTGACACTGTGACCCATAATCTAACTTCATGTATGTGGTTGTTCCTCATTCACCCACAGGTCAGGGGTACCAAGCCTGCTCAGAAGGTCCCCATCAGGACACACAGGTCATAGATATAGAAACCACCACTAAAGGGCTTACTGGGATCTCCGTCTTGCCTCTTGTACAAGGGAGCCATGCACACGAGTAAGCTTGCAGCTGCCCATAGTGGACAGAAAGGGTGTGTAGCTTCTAGAAACAGACTCCGTGTAACACTAGCTTAAACAAAATTAAGATATGTCTTTATTTTTCTCACATCAGAAGAGCAGGCAGTGGGGCATAGGTAGAGGGTTGTAGGTGCAGCTCCAGGGTCAACAAAAAATCTTCTGTCTCTTTGCCTTCCCATCTTTAGCATTTGCCTCATGGCTGACTAATGCAGCACCAGCTCTCACACCCACTCTAGAAGCCAGGATGGAGATAGGAAAAGGCTGTACCTCTTGAACAAGTATGTTCACCTTTAAAGATCTTTCTTAGAAGTCCCATGACTTCTGTTTATAATTAATAGAATTCATTTGTTCAAGGTAAGCTGGAAATGTGGTCTTTCTGCCAGATGTGTTCCTGTCTGTTGCCTGGGGAGGGAAGGTGACCAAGGTGCAGTTAGCAATTCCTGCTTCACTTTCCAAGATGACCTGCTGAATAGTAAGTCCAGGGTGCCACAGTTTCTAGGTATGAAACTGTAGTACCACCTCTGTCTGTTGGCTACCTGGGAGGAAACAACTGCCTTGGAGCCTAAGGATTTATCAGGGCTTCAGACTAAAGACCCTCCAAGCCATGACTCCATCTGGTTCCCCAGAGAACCCTCAGAGTGGGCCCTGAATCCAGGGGGGCTGTTGGGTAGGAGTTGGGGAGGCCCTGCTACTGGGGACCTACTTTGTGTCCTTGGAGCATCTTAGTGGTCTATGACCACGAAGGACTGCACAGGTCCTTCAGGTTGAAGGAGTAATTGAAATGCCTGCATCCAAGGGGGGAAAGGATAATCCATAAAATTAACTACTTATCAGTTTAATTTAGAAAATTATTAGAATGCATCAAAACAAAATCTGACAGTCCACCAGAAAACCTGAGAAAAGCAAAAGGTGGTTGGGCTGAGTGAGGAAGGAGGACACTATGTCCACCCAGCCTGATCCTCCTGTTTTATCCAAGTGGTATGACTGGTGTATCAGGGGAAGGAGCTGTGATTCATCTTGACTCCTCTCATAAAGCTCTTAGATGGGGCCCTGTGGAGAAGGTATGGGATCACAGAGAAGCCCTGCGCTCACACAGCTGTTCAGTGGACAGGAAACTTGTTAGACAGCCTCTCTCAGAGAGAGTTCTTAAATGATGCAATGCTGGCCTGGGGTGAGGAGAGTGCAGGGCCCAAGAGCTGCACACTTGGCAGCAGCAGCAGAGGCAGCAACAGAGCACCCATTTGTGCCACCCGCCTCCATTTCAAGCACACACATGCTTGGTCTCAGATGTGTTTTCCTTCCAGGAAGCACCTTGGGAAAGATAAGTAAGTTAAGTCTGCCCAGAGTTCAGCAGTGTGATATTGTGCCTCGAAGTCACTGAACCCACTGCTCATCTGCCCTGAGCCCGAGGTTCTTCTCAACCCCAAATATTATTGAAATGTATTAGAAAAGTAAGCTTCTCCACTATACAAACTCTATACAAGCTCCAGGCAAAGCCGGGCACTTAGGCGTGAAGGGGTTGCTTGCTGAACATTTTCTAACTTCTCCAACTTTTTATATGTTCCTCCATCCACTATCCCTATTATCTTGTCTGCCAGTCTCATTTAGCAGATTGTATTAGCAGTGCCTCCCCGACCTTTTCTGTTCAAGGCATTTTAAATGGGACATATTAACTTACAAGTCGAGCAGCACAGCTCTAATATGACTGCAGCCAAGCACATTTTCAGAGGGGTGAGAGACAAGGTTGGCTCCACCACAGAAGCTGTGGCTCAGATTCCAACCTGCTCAGAGCCTGCCTGTCAGATTTCCATCACGATGACCCAAAGGGAGATTGGAAATAACTTACATTTACTTGAGAATTTCACTACACTCCTAGAACTCAACATGCTTCAGGTTTCAAGTAGAAAGAACCATAGTGTTTAGGTTCTGCAGACAAAACACCTAGCATAATTAGGAGCATTTTTCTTACTGCCAGTGTCTGCTTCAGCAACTTTCTAATCATGCAGGGTGGGAGGGAGAGGACTGAGTCATTGGACACCACCGGCTCTTCATGTCCAGTGCTGATTCAGTGTTTGGCTCCCATGTGCAATTTTGTTCAAAATTGTCCAAATAACCATGAAAGGCACCTGGAGAAATAATGTGGCCATGACTGTCCTTGAGTGAGTCTGAGCCTGGACTACTGTGTTAGCACAGAAACCATAATGATGGTTACATCCTGAAACAAACCTGTGCAGATTAGCAAACTCCTTCTATCCATTTTTAAGATGCATCTATTAAGATGCAGGTGTAGATTTTTATATAAAAGGTCCAAAGACAAATTACACTATAAATCATCATTTTGAGCACACCAGGTTTTAATTTTTTTTTCTTCTGGTTTTATTTCTTTTATCATTTTTCTTCTTGTAACAGGTATGTTTGTACTATAATGACTTATTCTGGCTTCAGAACATTGCCTTATAATGAAAGAGAAATATTTCATATTTTAAAAGAAATGGAAAAAACATTTGGTTATCCACATTTCTAAAACATTAGTAAAAGCTTCTAAGTGCTCACTTGGGCTTTAAAAGGTTTCCTAAAGTAAGGATTATAAATGAACACTGTTTGCAAGCCCTGTTCTTATCTCCTCTTGGGAAATTCTCAATGTGGCATTAAATGACACTGCAGAAAAGATTTGTTTCTCAATCCCTAAGACTTTCTAGACCTCAGGCTTTTCCTACAGAATAGGATAATGTCCCAGATTCTTCCAGCATTACCTAAAACACTAAGTAAAAGCTGAACCAAATAGATATGGGATGTTCCATTAGGTATGGGCTTAATTTGGCCTTTCAGAGTTTATAGGAAAGGAAAGGGAGGAATGCAGCACTTTAGGGGAAGCCACTATAAACTGGTTTTCATTTTGCTGTGCTCTGCACTTACACTCATTATCTTACTTCATTTATCCCCAGTAGTCATGTGGGGCAGACATACTGTTCTGTGATGCAGAGGAACAAATGGAAGCTCAGAGAGGTAACTCACTCTCAGAGGTCGTATAGGTAGAAAATGCCGGAAAAGACTGCAATTTAAGCCCTGATTATCTACCCTCCAAACCCATGCCTTTACTTCAATAATCTATCATTGCTAGCTTTGCTTTCTTTTTTCAGTCTATATATATCAAGTGTGGTAAAAAATTACTCCAGGCTTTCATTGTAGCTTTTATGTGAAATAAAAAATGAGATCCCATCTCACCTATGCTCACTTGGCAGATGGGTATGCAGTGCCCATTTGTACTGCAATTCACAATAAACAAATCTGTTTTACATTGAAATCCAATGTGTACACATACACCTCCCAAAACAAATGGTTTATTTAAATATTAGTCACCCACACAGTTTATGATATTCTTTGATGTTTTTTATCCTGTTGTATTGTTTAATTTTGTAAAAATACAACCACTGAATGTATTTCTTGATCAACTGATCCTGTGTGGCCTAAGTTGAAAGGAGGCTGGATTCAAGCATCCAGGGTATTTAGCTCTTACCAGACTTCGGATTCAAAGGTCTGGGTTGTGAAGCCTGTCTTGTGTGCCCAGATGTGAGACAAGCAGGTATCTGAGTGGAGATGTGAGCAAGGGCCATCAGCCTAGCACAGAGCTCAGATTCAGAGGGAAGAGTGAGAGTCTTGGTTCCAGGATGTTTGTCCTGCAGGGGCCAGAGAGAGAATGCCTCTGGGACTTACCCCTCAGCTGTCATTAAAGATTTATGGGGGAAAAAAGATTTATGAGAAAATAAAAACAATCTTAAATATTACACTATGACTTACAGAATTGTGTTTCTACTAGCCTGGCAACTCTTTGAGAGCAGGGGCAGTATCTGATTTGTCTTTTTTATATTTGTGTCCCCAAATCCAAGCACAATGCCTCACACATAAAATATTAATAGATATCTAATTGAGACCAGGATGAATCCTGTAGCTTCTGTCTCCCGTCTGGTACTCTGCCGGCATCATCCCCACACTTAGCCAAATATTTTCCTTCTTTCCCGGATCTCTTTCTCTCTCTTAAACATTCCAGTGTAAGCAGTCCTGAGCATTACCACAATAGACTGGGCCCTTGGTGTGTTTTCTATATCCTGTCACTCAAAAGAAAACCTGCCCTGGTGTTTTCCACAAGGAACCTGGACCACTGAGGAGTTCAGCCTCACAACCTTCCTCACTGCTCCACTGATATGCTGCTGCAGGGCTGAACCCCTGAAGGCACACAGGGAAACCAAACGCAGAAGCTGTCCACTCAGTGTGATTAGATGGTGCACTGCAAAGGACTCAAGGCCATGCCATTGGTCCTAAAACCATCTACAAGTGTCTGTGTGTGGAAGTGCAGTTTAGTCCAAGGCTGAGGTGCAGCACTGGTCAGGATAAAAATAGAAAGGGAGCTCTGAAAAAGCATGAGATTGAGTGCATGAAGAGGGGGTGCATTTTAGCATCTTCAGGCTGGGATTACAGTCTTGATAGGGCACAGAAAATAAGAAGATACGGAGGTGAGCCATTAGAGGGTTAGGATGAGGAAAAGGAGACACTACCTCAACAAAGTCAAGAGCTACAGAAGCAAAATCAAACCAGAAGACACATGTACACACACACACACACACACACACACACTCTACCACCACCACCACCACCACCACCAGAGCCCTTGACCGGGAGGCTCAGTACAAATGTTTTTCAGGAATGAAACTGGTTTCATTAAGGAATAGAAATATTCTTCTTCTTCTTCTCCTTGTCCCTGTCCTGCTCTAAATTCAGAGGTATAGGCTGACCCAACAGGGACTGCAAACATCCTTCTCAGGCTGCCTCCCTCGCGCCTCGCCATATTAACCCAGCATAATAACCAGACCCATAGTCTTCTGAATGCCTGGTAGGTAGTTAAAAAACAACAAGTTCAGAAATGGATGCACAGAACTTTTTAAGTGTTAACTATTTTTAGAACAGCTGTAAAAATGACTCTCATGATTATTTGTTGAGGATTTGTTATCCTAATAACATGTTAGAAATGTTTGATGCAATGAGAACATTCAGGTATATCAAAACTGCGAGAACCATGACAACACAAGAGCTAAGCCTTAGCCAATAATGACCTGAAATTAACAGGAACAGCCAGCACACAAATTGTAATATATACATCCACTGATAATGTGTAGTCATCCTGCCACGTAATGAGCTTGCTTCTCCCATTTGAAAGACATATACATTTAATTCTGCTGGATTACCTAGAGAGGAGACGTGGATGCCCATGAATTCCCATTAAGTTCTGGCTAGGCACTTTCGTCCCTCATGCTATAAAATGTGCACTTTTAAAGCAAAGAAAACATGGTGTGTGGTTGTGGCAATGTCACAAGGCCATGCCCTGTGACATGACATGGCCAGCCAGCAGCCACGTGTGCAGGCCCATTGCATGTGCAGCTATAATGAGCTCATACTCTTGCATGTGAGCAAAAGTGGCAAGACTCCTTTCTAGGCAATGTGATTCCAAGCCAGCTGGAGGATACTGCACCCTGCCCTGCAGAGGCATGCTTGCTCATTGCCTCCCACACAGAACTGGAGTGGGGACCAGTCTGTGCAGAATCCTGAACTTCACACCTTGAAACACAGACTGGGGCTGCTGTCCTCTGAAAGGTCACAGGCAAGCCCCCTTCACCCTCTAGACAAACTTACATTGCACTGGAGGACAAGGAAGAATTATGTGCTTAGGCCTTGTGATTTCATGGTTTATTTAAAACAGATAAAGTCATGTTACTGCCCAACAGGAATGAAAATAATCACAGTGGGCTATACTTATATTAAATATGTATAGCTAACATGATTAATACATAAATTAAATAATTTTATAAATCTTCTATGTTTTATATAAACAAAATGATATTTAAATTTATATTTGTATAAATAATATGCACACCCTCAACACTCCACCTCCTCTGACCAGGCTTCACCTCTCAACAACATATTTAGCTATAAACTCATCAGTGGACTAATCCGCTCATTGGTTGGTTAATCCACTGATGACTGTCAAAGCCCATGATCCAATCATTTCCCAAAGCCTACCTTTGAGTAGATGAAGCTTTGGGGCAACATCTGGCTAAAAAACAGGACACACACCAAGGAATCAAAACCCTGGCCCCTGCCGACTCTAACAAAGGATTTGTACCTTGAGGACTTGCCCCACAACCTGGAGAGAACCCATAAACCACATGAGCCACAACTGTTGCCCATGAAATCATCAGTGTTCAAGCACATCCAGGAGTCACCATGATGCCCTGAAGAAGATTCCACTGTTTCCAATGAAACCTCAGTGGCCAGACAGAAGACCAGCATCTGCCTATGAGTTTAGAAAGAATGAAAGGCATGAGTGGTGATCATTTGGAAGTGTAAGAAGGCTGAGCTGTTTGGATACACTTATGTTTGGAGGGCACTGGGATTTCAGAGGGGATTCTGCCCAACTATCGTGATTAGAAGGAAGCTTGGATGACCACACTTATTTCAAGTCAGGCAGCAGACTACTTTGCTTCTGTAATCTTTTCCTACTGGTTTCAATCTGGCTCCCAGTTGAGATAATTAAAACAACCAGTTTCAGAGAAGGTGTAGGGTTTATCTCAGAAAGAACAGGAAGAATATATATAGCAGAAAACCTGTTGAAAATCAAAGGACACAGGATGCAGACATGCTAATTTTTCTAATTACTATTGATACAATAATTTCTTCTCATTGAACTAAGAGAAAGTAGTTGTATACATAGTTCAATACTCCATAATCATAGTGGGTTATTGGTAGAACCAGTAATGTCGGAAGCTGTTGACTTAAGCCTTTTACAGCTCAGCATACCACTCTCGCTTTACTTTTTTAAACTATTATGAAGACAACAATATGCATTATAACATTTATTGGAAATGTACTACTAATGTATTTTGAAATTTTCTCATTGTTATTTCTTTTTTTTTTTTTTTGATTTTTTTATCAAAAAAATTATTACTTTTTTTTTTTTTTTTTTTTTTTTTTTTTTTTTTTTTTTTTTTTTTTTTTTTTTTTTTTTTTTTTTTTTTTTTTTTTTTTTTTTTTTTTTTTTTTTTTTTTTTTTTTTTTTTTTTTTTTTTTTTTAAAAAAATTTTTTTTTTTTTTTTTTTTTTTTTTTTTTTTTTTTGTGGAACTGGGATTCAAACTCATGACCTTGCACTTGCCAGGCAGGCACTTGTGCCATGGAGCTATCTCTCCAGCCCCAATTATTACTTTTAATAAGAAATAACATTGAGGTAGTTTCAAAACACCTTAGTAGGACAGCCACAATAATTGATATAATGCATACTGTTGTCTTCATAGTAGTTATTCAGAGTACAAGATGCAGACATGATCACTTTTCTAAATGATATTTGTACAAATATTACTATGGAATATTGCTCTATGTATACAACTACTTTCCCTTAGTTCAATGAGAAGAAATATTTGTATTCATTGTTATTTCTTATTTAAAGTAATTTTAAAAAATAAAAAAAAAAGAAAATCAAAGGACAAAGGGTCAGCCAAATAGCTCTGTGGATTAAAGTGCCTGTGAGCAGGTGTGGGGTGGGGGGTTCAATCCCAAGGGCCTGCCATCCCGGCCTTGCCCCCAGGGCATGCTGAGATGGCAGTTGAGACTGGGTTGGGCATTACAAGTTGGCCATTAGTTAATCCATTATACAGAATTAGAAATCAAAAATAGTTTTGTTAGATCAATGGTTGAAATGAACAAATCAGAATGTCAAAGAGATAACCCAATATAAGCGCAGTTAGATATAAATGGCACTGTGACATAGAAAGGGGAGGCCTGACTTGCCCATGGTTGCCATGAGAAGATTGGAGACCCAGAGAGCTCTGACCATGACTCTACCCTTCATAAACAGATGACATAGCATGTGTTGGTGTGGTACTTGCTGGGTGAATGAAAAGATCACCACCAGGTACCTGGCCATGAGGCCATGAGAAAGGGCAGGCTGCACAGCAAAGGAGCAGAAGGGGCAGTGGTCTCTCAGTCCCAACCTGGAAGAAAGAGAGCAGGATGCTGCTGGGCCTGTGATGGGAAAGCCAGCCCGGCTGTGTATTTTTGTGTTTTTCAAATAGCCTAACAGCTGTGAGTGTGGGAGGAAAGCTTTACTCAGGCACTGTGGGACTCAAAGGGCAGAAGTTGCAGAAGGGAAGATTTTAGTTCAGCACAAGGAAAATCCCCTTTGCAGTGTAAGACAGAGGAGCGGGTTGATAACAAGTTGACATAAGGAGCAGGAAAGCTGTATCTGGGAAATAATATGGGTGACAGCTGCTGTGGCAGCACTCCCACCTGAGTTTCTCTCCTTCTTCCCCCATCAGAGGACTGAGAGGGTGCCCCACATCTCAGCATATGCAGAGCTCTCTTTAGACAGCATCCATAGGGCTATTTCTGTGTCCCTTGGCTCTGTGAAGCTTCACCAAAGAAGCATTTTATGCTGAATTTCCAGTTATTACCCAATACAATACACAAGGGTGAAACTCTGGGTATATGCCCATTTCTGAACCCTAGTAATAAAGACTATACCATCACTACAAGTACACAAGTTATGTTTATAAAATCAATCAGATCTTAGGTCACAAACAAACCATTCCAAGGAATACAGGGATTATATCAAAGGAGAAAATCACAGGTTAATCTATGAACATTGATAAAAAGTGTTAAAATTATCAAAATCCAGCACTATATTAATAATAGTAGGTCAGTTTGACATTTGCCAATATTCAACTCTTCATATAGCAAGAACATATAACAAAACAGAAACTTATTGATTTACCCAGTGCGGTGCTCTGCTTGATTAATTGAGAGCACACAGGCAATCATACTGAAAGAGGAGTCACAGATTCACAGCTCCTCCCTTCCTTAATTCTTTCTTTCTTCCTTTCTTTCTTTTTTTCTCTTTTCTTCTGCTCAGGAGATTAAACCCAGGGTCTTTTGTGCAGAACTACATACCCCAGCCCTCTTTTTATTCTTCTGGTTTTGAGGCAGTAGTCTCACTAAGTTAGCTAACACCAAACCAAATTAGCTATACTCCTGCCTCAGCCTTCCACAATACGACAGTTACGGATGTGAGCTGCCTCACCCTGCCTCTTCCTTCATTGCTGAAATGTAAGTGGTAGAGAGAGGAGAAAAAACAGAGCCAGGGGGCCTGCAAAAGAGTGACCAAACTATATTTTCAGATAATAACACAATATCTGAAATGTACTACAGTATAAGAATTTTTCAAATTACCAACTTATACAAGCAGCAAGTAAAAAAGCAGCTGACTTCATATGTGAAAACATAGCACAGGCCAGAAGTTATCCTACCACTGAAATAAAGCAAGAGAAAAAGAAACCCACAGTAAACTCAACAAGTGGATAGCTACAGACATTCCTGACAGCCCTAGAAGTAGCTGTGCACAGGTAGGTAAAGAAACTAATGTCCTTGAACAGAAAACACAATGCCACAGTGATGTTGTAGCCCCCTCCTTCGATTTAGAATTGTCATATAGTCCCAATAAGAATATTATTAGCTTTTCTTCTGGAGATAGAATTTGTAATTCATTCATGAAAACAAATGGGAAAATAGCCAAGAAAACATTAAAAGAGAAAAGTAATATGGGTTGACTAGTAGATTTAGGTATTAAAATACATTGCAAAGCTTTGTAGGTAAAATAGTATCATATTAGTGAACAAAGAGAAGAACCTGAAATCAGAGCTGGAAGCTCAGAAGTTAGCATATAATAAAGATGGCATCTTGGACTGCTAAATTTAGGCTTTTGGACTAGCATTCTTGAAATAAGGAGACACAAGTAAAAATGTAAAATTGAAGCCATATATAAGGATGCGTTCAAAGGTGGATCAGAGATATCACTGTTAAAAATAGGAACACACACAAGTGCAAAAAACAAAAACAAAACAAACAAAAAAACAAAAAAACTTCAGCAAATGCCCCATAGCCTGAAAAAAAGGAAAATGTTTCTGTAATGCAAAATTCAGGAACAATAAATGGAAAGATTGATAAAGTTGACCATATACAAGTTTTGAAAAGCAAAGTTATTCTGTGTAGAGAAAACCACAATGAATGCAGTGGAAGAAAAATGGCAAGTATCTGCAGTCTATATTCCCTGTAAGATGGCAAATAGCTCTATAGTAAGAGTTTCTAAAATAGAGAAAAAATAAAAGACGATAACTGGGGCCGGGGAGATAGCTCAGTAGAATAAGCACTTGCCTGACAAGTGCAGGGTCAAGTTCAACCCCCAGTACCACAAAAGAGAGAGAGAGAGAGAGAGAGAGAGAGAGAGAGAGAGATCAACAACCAAAAGAAAACTGTGCCAGCCCTGGAGACAGTATGTCTCCCTTAAGATATGAGCAACCACCATTGTATCTACTGACAGCAGGCAAGCCACTGGGGACAACATGGCCCAATCCACATGGTTGCTTCAGAATAAGTAACAGGAAAATACAAGGTTTGGATAGCAACACTGAACAAAACATTGCATAAAAACTATAGCAAGAAAAAAAAAAAAAAAAAAAAAAAAAAAAAAAAAAAAAAAAAAAAAAAAAAAAAAAAAAAAAAAAAAAAAAAAAAAAAAAAAAAAAAAAAAAAAAAAAAAAAGATTCAACCCGAAAAGCCTGGAAATTAAGAAATTTGTTGTTGTCTTCCCTCATAGGGGGTCTCTGATGTAGCAAGGGCCTACGAATCCAAGTTCCTTATTAAATACATGATGTTAGCAGAATGGCGAGTCTAATAGAATTTGAGGCACAAGAGTCCCAGCTTTATGAAAGATGCACATGCAGAATACCAGTTTTGACGAAAGCATTTCTTGTGAGGGGTTCCAACTCATGCTATTTCCAGTGCAGTTACAATTGATGTCAATGTCCTTCAGTGTGCAACACAAACCTGTGTTATTTAATAACCTCCCGCACGTCATCCATGGGTCTTCTGACAGTGTGGTACCAAAACAGCACCTTCTTGTTTCCTGTGCTTCATTGGACCCAACAGGGTGCTGACAGTTTTCATACTTCCTGGTTAAATGAGTGATTCTTTAAAAGCAGAAAAAATATCCGCATTAGCTGCTGAATGGAGGACTTTGTAACTAGCTTCATGTGCTGAGCTGGGTACAGTTATTAACATTTTCTACCAGCAGACAGAGTCACCAGGTCTACTCGTCCTCTGCAAAAGGCCCATGCTTTGAGGAAAGGTAATTTGCCTAGTATCATTGCTTCATTTGATTCCTTTCTACTAAGTACTGTGTCAAAGCTATGGAAGAGGGAGTTGCTAGAAGATGCAAATCTGAAAGGGAGAGCATACTCCTGATGTGCTCCGAGTAGAAAGTGTTTTGTTGCTGTGCTTGTGTGCTGATGTTTCCCCTTAGTAACATGTTGTTCACCATCTGGAAGGATGAAACAGGAGAATCACAAGTGGAAGACTAGCCTGGGAAAATCAGTGATTTAGGAAGATTCTGTTTAAAAGAAGAAGGACTGGAGCTGTAGTAGCTACATGCAACAGTCTTAGGTTCAATCCCCAGTACTGCTAAAGCAATTGTTCACTGTGGTGGGAAAACGTCTCTGTAAATATATAATAGTATTAACAATATCGACATAAACAGCATTAAATACTTCTATATTTAAACAAAGCACACAAAGTGAACTGAAATGCTTTGTTTCTTCAGAAATAAATTTTTCAAAAGTTTTGTTTTCATACATTCTTTTGGTTTTGATTGGTTTGGTTTGGTTTGCTTTGGTTTGGTTGGTTTTCTAAGACAAGGTTTTGCTATATAGTTCAGGCCCTGAACTCACTATCGGCTGGCCTCAAAACTGTGACTATCTTCCTTCCTCAGTCTCCAAAGTACTAGGATTATAAACATACATCACCACATCCAGTTACATATATTCTTGAGATTGTTTCAAAAATAAACCACATCAAAAAAATGTAAAAACTGAAGCATACAGTAAGCAAAATAGGCAACATCGACCTATTGGGTTTTCTTGATTAGAGAATTACAATTCTGAAAAATTCATGAATATAAAATCACGTCATCTCTAATCTAAAATCCATTGAAAAGTCAATTATTCAAAGCTATAAACCCATTTTACTCCTCTTTACTGAGTTTATTTAATTAAGGAAATTATTATTTTAAAACTTCTTTTACAATTTTTAAAGGCAGGTGATTCATTTGGAAATTTTATCAAACCTATTGTGTTGCTAAATTCACATCATCACTAGCCAGGAAGAAAGAAAAGGAAGGAGGGGGAAGAAAGAATTTTAAAATCATTCATACTTTATTGGGGCACAGCCAATGCTGAATAATAATCATAAATGAACTATCTGTGTCTTCTATGTATTATTAGGTGAAAATACCTAGTTAATTGGAAGAAATACCCTCACACGCTGAGAAAGCACACAAATACACAAGTGACAATAAGTTGCATGGGCAATGCCTAGGCTCAGTCCGGTGAGGTCACGATCTTGGGAACAACACTGTGTGGCATGACTTCCCCTCTCCAGGGTCTCTGAAGCAGAAAACAGAAGGCTTCTGGCTTAGGAAAGCGTAGAGTGAGCCACATGCAGAGTTGAGTTGTTAGATAGATTTTGTCTTTTAGAACGGGTTTACAGCAGCAGCAAGAACTATTTCAGACTTCACACATGCTCCTCACCCCTTGCTTGGGCAGCCTCCTCAGCCTCAGCGCCTGTGGAAGGGGTCCACTGATGACAGCCTGAGAGCCCACTGCACCTCTTCCTTCCCACCTGACTGCACTGTTCACTGTGTGTTCGCTTTGGGTGCTGTGCTTTTGATGTTGACAAATATAAAACAACATATGTCCGCCATAGCAGTACACATGGAATAGTATCCCCGCCCCCAAAATCCCATGATTGGCCTGTTTATTCCTTGATGCTCCAGTCCCCTTATCCCACTGATGTGTTCATTGTCTATAGCTTGGCCTTCTCCATAATACCTTCTAGGTAGAATCAAGGACAAACACCCTTTGCAGACTGGCTCCTTTCCTTTAGTATAGCTTGCCTATGTATAGTTTGCAAGCATAATTTCAACTCTTGTAGGGTTTTTAGTGGCCCTAAACATTGGTTTTCCACTATGCAGACTGAGAGACATCAGTGTTCTCCTGGCCTGCATGACCCACAGAGGCACAATGACAAGCACACACTGCATTGCTGTGCCTTCTGTTTGCGTATTCCCAGAAACCTCCTCAGTTGGGAGAAGCAGCTACTGTTTCATCCTGGCCCTGGAAGTTTCCATCACAAATAAAATCTCATTGTCTTAAGCTCCTCTTCAGCCTGCATTTCCCATGTTGTCAACGTCAGGGCTGCAGAGCCCCGGGTGCTACCCAGCAGAGCTCTCTGTCCTTGGCTGTGCAAATGAAGCCATGTCAAATGTGTTCGGGCAATTGGAATTTAAGAGTGAGAACCTACCTAAGCTTATGCAGTGGAATTATATAGTGAAAAGAGACTTTTTTGAGCAGCGAAACCAGAAAAAAAAACACTTGTCATTTTACCAGGCTGTTTCAAGGTCTGCCCTTAGGGGCAAGGTAAGAGTCAACTTTAAATGCTAATTATCTAGGGAGAAAATGTCCCTGGAGGTCTTATTCTCAGCAGCAGGAGGCCTCAGCTTCCCTTCCTATAGGGAGAGGCCTGAAAAAGGTTCTGACAGGGAGGCAGCCTCCTCTTACGCATATCCTAGCTAGTGCCTGAGCCCTGTCTTCCTTTCAGAGGGTCAGGGTGAGGTAACTTCTGTAATTAAGTCCCTTCCTGCCGTAGCCACTCTTTTACTTGAAAAGCTTGTCAAGAAGGATTTACTGGCTGTAGCTCTTTTTTTCTCACTTGAGGAAAATTTAAATTCCATTGTCCACATATTTCTAAGACACTCCTGATGTCAATAACTAGGACAAAGAGAAGGCAGCTATCTGGCAACACAAGAAGGCTGAGAAGAATGGGGGACATTTTTAATAAAGCCCAGGGCAGTGATAGAAAGGAATTGGAGGTTCCAAAAACTTCACCCCGCTATGACTTTGGAATGAAGATCATGTACCAGAGTGACACAGGCTGTGTAGCTTTGGCCTGAGATGGGCTGGTGATCCCAGGTTATGAGGAGGGGACAAAGTACCAACGTCATACAGTGGGTGCCCCCATCTGCTGAGACCTTGGGAGGCCCAGAGAGGCCCTGCCTGTGGGATAAAAGTCCAGGACCAGGAAGAGCACACTGAACTGGCTTAATAGTACCCTGAAGCCAGCAAAGCAAACATGCACCTGTCATCTCCACACTGAAGGAAATTGTCCCCTAATTAAATTATGCTGTGTATTTTCCTCTTTTCTAGCATGTTTTATTTTAGAGAACATAACATTTAATGGAAAATATTATTGAATTCCATGACCAGTAATTGGGGGCTGATGAAATTCTAGTGCTAAGTCACAAAGGATGAGACAAATTTCTTAACCTCAGAGAATATGGGTTCTAAGAATAAAAGGGCTGATTTGGTCTCTCCTCAATAGCTTCTGCTGCTTTTCTCTTCCTTCTGATTTTCTCCTTTTCCTCCTCCCTCCTCTTTTCTTTTTGTCTTTCTTTCACTGGAGCATGTCATGGTTTTGTTTTCCTGCTAACAGACTATCATGAAATTTAGAGAGTTAATGCAGCAACCATGTAATTGTGTCCTATGGTTTCAGGTGTCAGAATGTTCTTCGGGTCATGGGTTGGTGGCTCTTTTCCCCAGACCTTTAAGTTGGGGAGAGATATTAGGAGGAAGGGAAGGAAAGGGAACCCTTCCCTTCCTACGTTGTTGGTGACACAGAGGCTCCCTGGAGATTGGCCTTTACAATGTGGGCTCAGCATCTTCGAATATTTTACATGGCCACTTAGGCTCCCAGAAAGGGTGTCCAGTTTTTCCAATATCACTTGTTGAAAAGACTCTTTTTTTGTCCTTTTCTCAGAAACCATTTGATGCCCATGTGAGTGATTTCTGCACTCTTTTTCTATGTCATCAATCAGTATGTCCAGCTTGTCTCCAGTGATATCATTTACTTCTGCTCCCTGAAAGGGAAAAGTGCTACTTTATTAGGATCTCAGCTATATTCCCTTAGTCCGAGGAGTCACAGAGCCCACACTGAAGGGACCTGAACATACACATCACCTCTCAATGGAAAAGTAGCACAAAGTTTGCAGAGATTTATGGTAGCTTTGGTACAGTTAGAAACAAGGGAGCTGAGTGAGTCACTCCTTCCTCTCCATCTAACCCTAAACAACACTAAACCTCTTTCCTGGTTCCATTATCCTAAGAGAGATATGAAATAAAATAAAGCCAGATGTCTAGGAAGATGTCTAAGAAATCACCGTGTACACCAAGGGAAAACCTGGACTATTACTGGCTCAACTGTAGCAGTATCATTTACCTACAATAAAAGTCACCCTTTGTAGTGTTTGGTTCTGTAAGATTTGACAGCCGTCTTCATCCAAGTGACTGCATGGCTGAGGCATAGAATACTTCTGCCACTCAGATTCCTCATTCTTCCTTTCTGTCCTCATACATCTATCCTTAACCAAGACCTCAGCAAGCACTGATACTTTCTCTTGTTCTGATTTTGCCTTTGACAAACTATAAAATATATGGAATAACCCAATGTGTAGTCTTTTGAATCTGGCTGCTTTCCACAGCATAATACATTTGACAGTCACCTGAGTGAGTCACCCTGGAAAATTGTTCCCTCTCACTTATGAGCAGTGTTCCACTCAAGGAACGTAACACAGTCTGCTTCTTCATCCAACAGTTGATGAGCATTTGGGATGTTCGTTTCTCAGTTACCCTTTACTCATTGCTGGGACAAATACCTGATATCCAAAATGAAGGAAGGAAAGATTTACTGAGCTCACAGTTACTGGAGGTTTCAGTCCATATTTGGCTGGCTCTAAGGCAGATTGGCACATGGCACAGAGCAGCAATTCATGGTGGCAGAACAGCAACAATGGCAACTGAGGCAATAGAGAGTAACAGCAACAGAGGGAAGGTCTGTTTCTCTGTTTCTCTTATATTACATTCAGGCTGTCTGCCTCAGGCCACGCCCATAATCCCAGCAGTACTCAGACCCATAATCTCATCCTTGAATCACCCATAATCCCAGTGGATCATGAGTTAATCTCAAATTCTAGAAGTCCCCACTCCATGACTACATAAGGCTCTGGGGGGACAACTAGACACAAACCATAACAGTTAGCAATATGGGGGGATTGTTAAAGCAACCATAAATGTTGTGTGCAGATTTTTGAATGAACATAAGATGTCGCTTCTTTTGGCCAGATGTCTAGGAAAAGATTACTGGGTCGTGTGGCTTGCACATGTTAAAGCACATATTAGCTTTATGAGAAGCTGCCAACCTGCTCTACCCATGGTGTACCATTTTGTGTTGCCATTTGTGTGTCATTGGCTGCTCATTTTTACCAGAACACAGTTACCATTATTCTTTGCTTATTTGTTTTAACTTAGCCCTTCTAAAAAGCATGCAAGTGATATTATATCCTGATTTAAATTTCTTTGATGATCAGCCATCCTGAGGATCTTTCATGTGAGAATCTTTCATATTTCCTGCCATTATATTTTATTTGATAGACTATTTGGTCCTTTTCCCATATTTTGACTTTCTTGTCTTCCTTATATATTTCAAGTAAAAGTCTCATATTGGGTACAGAGTAGCTTTAGAAAATTTTTCCCTCCAATCTGTGATTAGTCTTTTCATTTTCTTAGCAGGCACATGTCGCACAGAAATATTCTTATTTTGATAAAGTCAGATTTACTCATCCTTTTTATTTTATACATTGTCTTCTTGGTGCTATATCTAAGAAATTTTGGCCTAATCCAATATCACAAATATTTGTTTCCCAGAGATTTTACAATTATAAGTTTGTGTTTAAGATTCCATATGTGCTAAGTAGGGTTATAGATCCATATTTCTGCCTCCCTTTTTTTGTTTTTTGACATATCAGTATCCAGTTTTTCTAGCATCATCTGTTGTAAAGATTACCTTTGTATTTTTATTCACAACTAGCTCATATATGTGTGAGAAATTTCTGGCCTCTATTGTGATTGTGTGTCATTGATCAATGTATCCATATGTTTTCCAATAAAACCCTGTTTTAATTGCCAGAGGTTTATAGTCTTTGAGTTATGTCATAAAGTTTGTCCAATTTTTTTTTCAAATTTGTTTTGGATACTGTGATTTTACCTTACCATAGAAACTTTAAAATCACCCTCTCAGTTCTTAAAACCTACCCAGGTGCAGTTTTGATTGGGGTTGTACTGCTTCCCAGTGGGGAGATTGATGCCCTTTACTGCCATCTTCCAATCCATTAATATGCCAGGAATCTCCATCTACCCAGGACTTTGAGTTTTCATCAGTGCTCTGTAATTTTTAAATACAGATCCTTTACAGTGTTAAGCTTGTATCTATTTCACGTTTTCATTGCTACTTTAAATACCACTGATTTTTAAGTTTTAATTTCTAAGTATTTATTGCTCATGTTGGGAAATATAATTGATTTTTGCATTCTGATCTTATGTCTGGTGATCTTATGAACCTCAGTTCTAGACACTTTTATTGTGTTGATGCTCAGGAAGTGTCTACTGAGATTATAATACTGCCAGTGAGAGGAGAGCAGCTTTTCCCCTTCTCTGGTGTGTGGGCCTTTTATTTCTTTTTCTTGCCTTACTACACCAATTTGTACTTCCAAAAGGAGAATAGTGAGATCTCCCTGATCTTAGTTAGGGAGACAACATTCAGCCTATTGTCTTACATAGGATGTTATAGGCAGTTGATTTATAGATGGTCTTTAACCTAGTTTATAAAATTCCTTTGAACTCCTACTTTTCTTAGAGTTTTTATTTTGTTTTGTTTTTACTACAGAGTTCAGCCTGGGCTTAAACTCACTGTATATCCCATGCCGGCCTCAAACTCCTGGCAATCCTCCTGGCTCAGCCTCTGGGTTCTAGGGTTATAGTTATCCGCCACCATATCCAACTAATATAGAGGCTTTTGTTTTGTTTTATCATAAATAGATGTTAAAATTTACTAAATGTGTTTTCTAAACCTGCTAATATAATCATGTTTGTTTTACTGTATTCCATTGATATGTGTTACCTTGATTGATATTTGAATATTCAACAGCTTTGCATTTATAAGAGAAATCTAACTTGATCAGGATAGATTATTATTTTTACATGTTATGAAATCTGATTTTCTAACACTTTGCTATGATTTTTTGGACAAGGAACATTGGCCTATGATTTTAAATTTTTTTTCTAACATTTGGTATCAGTAATACCTTAAATTGGTTTAATTATTTCTAAAATGTATGATGGAATTCTTCAGTGAAATGCCCTCTTCTCTCTCTTTGTTCATCTGTGCATAAAGTATCTGTTTTGTGAGTGTGCAGCCCCCCAAAACTCTCTCATTATGTGGCCACAATCACTAGATTAAGGATGTGACTTGAATAGTCCTTGCCTACTTACATGAAAGCAATACTCTGGCTCTGGCTCTCTGTTCATCTCTGTCTGTCTGTCTGTCTGTCTCTGTCTCTGTCTCTGTCTCTGTCTCTCTCTCTCTCTGTCTCTCTCCATCTATAGCTGCCATTCAACTTCAGCTCTCTGTTGACTCCCATGAAGTTATGATTTTGTTGTTCTTCAGCTTTTCTTGCTTTTGGTAGATGGGATGTTCTGTCCAACTTTCTAGATCCCAGGTACAGCTATCCCTGTGGTACCATGTAACACTCATTTCGTGTGGGTGCTAAAAAACAATGTGCCAAGGGTTTCTTGGTAACTTGTGGTGGGCAGGCCTAGGGAAATAAGGGCAACTATTTTTGTGCTTTTTACTGTTTACTCAGTCTTTTATTTAACAGCTATAGTATCCAATGATACACCTGCCTTCAAGGAACATATATCCTAGGGCAGATGATACCATAAAGGTTGCCTTTATAGCATGTGAGCTACAGCTGGTTGTTTGTATCATTGAAAGCTCTAAAATGGTTCACCATCACTGGCCTAGGGCATGTCAAGGCTATGGCCAAGAGCAAATGGAAAGAGATCATGTCTTGAAAGAGAAGACTGGATAGCATGGTACATTTTCAGGTTTTTTATCTTAGTTTGATGAGATAGAGACATAAGGAAGAAATCTGTGGGAAATGGACTTTTAAGCATGACCATATTCTGCCATATGATAGGAAGCATTCATCTTTCTTTCTCTTCCTAGAAAGAAGAATCCTTTGGCCTTCTATGTTTAACTTTTGAAATGAGCACCAAAAAAAAAAAAAAAAAAAAAAAAGTAGTGTCTCTTCAGCCCTCCAAAGTTCAAAGATCCAGCTTAGTTTGCTATTTGTAGATCACTAGGTCATCCTTCTTCAAAGGTAGTTGTGTCACACCATTGCCTTTTCCAGGAAATGTCAATCTCCCACTGTCCACCCCTGGCCATTATATATTATATGTTAATACCAAAGGACACCCATCAACCCCCTTCAACCCCCTTTCCCCCACATTCCCAACCAGCCATACAGATCATTTCCCTCTCTCACCAGGCTCCTCCATGATACCATGCTTTCCCCACTGTTCCCAGCCAAGAGTGCCATTCTCAGGCTTCGTTATATACAAAGTTGACTGACCTGGGGAAATACAAAAGTTACATGTTTTGTTATACAGGTCTTGCTTTAACTTGCCCTTAACCACCCAACTGAAAAGTTTAACTATGAGGCATAAAACATAAAACTAGATTAGTATGCTGAGCTGTAAAAGGCTTAAATCAACAACTTCCAACATTCCCAGTTTCACCAGTAACCCACTGCAATTATGGAACACTGGACTATGTATACAACTATTTTCTCTTAGTTCAAAGAGAAAAAATCTTTTTTACCAATATCGATTAGAAAATGTATTACATCTACACCCTGTGCTCTGTATAACTACTATGAGGACAACAATATGCATTGTATCAATTATTGCTAATGTACTACTAACATGTTTTCAAACTGTCATATTGGTATTTCTTATTAAAAGTAATAAGAAATTTAAATAATAATAATAATAATAATAATAATAATAATAATAATAATAAAATAGCCAGGGAGATAGCTCAGTAGAATAAGTGCTTGCCTGGCTAGTGCAGAGTCCTGAGTTCAATTCCTGGTACCATAATAATAATAATGATAATAATAATAACAATAATAATAATAATAATATAAAAATTGAAAAAAAAAGTTGAGCCCTTCTTTCAACACAGCCTACATGAAGGCTGTCCCCCTCCCAGCAGAAACAGCCCTTCTGCCCTGTGCCTTTGTTTCCCTGGTTGCCTTTATGGTATTATCTACCCTAGGATATATGTTCCTTGAAGGCAGGTGTATCATTAGATTCTATAGCTGTTCAATAAAAGACTGAGCAGAACAGCGAAAAGTACAAAAATAGTTGCCCTTATTGACAAAGAGAAATTTATCTTCCAGATACATAAACAGCAATAGATACAGGAAGGAGGTGACAGCTTTTTTGTGTTTGTTTCTTTACAATAGAGAATAATTTAGCTTGAAATAGTTGTGTATAGTGGCAAGGAGTATGTGTTGGTCATGGGTGATTTTCAGATGAAACTTGGTCCTGATCTCAAATAGTGGGTAATACAAAAAGGAATTAGAAAAAAGTTTTGTTTGCTCTTCATCTTGTTTCCATGGGAAAGACTCATCTGTGGAATGAGAAGATGGTCTAGTCCAGTTTTCTGCCTGTGCCTTAAGGAATTCTCCAACAGAAAATGAGAAAGAGCCCAATTCTCTTTCTTTGTAATGCCATTATTAGCTTCCAAAAACATTAATCAAGCTCCCCTGTTCTCAGTACTGTAATTGCCTGTGAACCATGAGTGGCAGCTGAGGCTTTCTCTTTCATCTCTTCTCTCCCTGGTGCCTCCTGCCATTTGTTTTGCTGCAACCCCTCGAAAAGTGCCCACCGCGCCCCCACAGAATGTGCAAGCAGAAGCTGTGAATTCCACCACTGTCCAGTTCCTGTGGAACCCGCCACCGCAGCAGTTTGTAAATGGCATCAACCAGGGATATAAGGTAACTACCAACCTGGCTTGGAGCCTCAGGTTAGCTGTCCTCCTCTGTGGCCATCCCACGGTCATGCCAGAGGAGCTGTCCTTCCCACTCCATCAGAAATTCCAGGCATCGAATGCATGAGAGCTTTTTGACCTTAGTAGGGTCATCACTTATCCAAGGTCCTACCATCAGCTCTCCTAGTTCAGAAATTCAAATGATCAGTTATCAAGACAGTGAATCATGCATACATAAACGAGCAGCTCCTTCTGAGGAAGGCCATTCATTCTCAGTGGCTAGTGGGAGAACTGTGTGGGGTGATTGGAGTCAGCTCGTGTCCAACCCACTTCTTGCTGAACACAGTGCAGGCTCCAAGCAGAGGGAAAGTGGTTATATCCAGGAAAAAGACTCATTCCACTCCCTCTCTGCTTTAGGGGGAATTCTGTTTAAAGAAGAGACCAGTTGGTTCAGGGTTTCTGCCAAGGCCAAATTAGAAACACAAATTCCCACTACCTACCTTCCCCAGAATCTGTTTCATAGATGACATCAGGTGCAATTTGAAAAGTGCGACTTAGCTTTCACTTCAGTCCCCTTCCCCTGCTTGGCTGGGGAGCCACCCTCAGTGTGAGCACAACATACTGGTGGTATTCCCTCCGGGTCAGAGCACTCAGGGAGACCTTTGTGCAGAAGAAATTCGATCCTCTCTGTTCGAAGTGGAGACTTCAGCTTCAGAGAGGATCATTTCCCAGACACATCGTTCGTTTTATTTTCTCATTTGGGCTCATCTTCCTGAAACACTTGTCTCCTAAAAAGACAGACATAACTAAAAATTGTCCCTGCTTTTCTTTTTCCCTCAGAAGTATCCAAAATCAGAAGCTTTTTGAAAGCAAATCACACTGATCGGCCCAGATGCTTCTGTCCTCTTGACTCTCCTGCCAGATCTGACTGGCGAGACAGCCATGCTCATCTGAGAGCTGGGAGGGCTGGGCGGTCAGTATGATCTGTGGACGCGAGGTGGGGCCTGCAGCGGGAAGTCTTCAGAGCTAATTGGTCTGAGAGATGTTTGGTGTCAAACAAAGAAAACTCATACGGACTCCTAATGTTGCCAAAGCATAAAGCAGCCTTCCTTGGAATATGCTTATATAATTTTTCTTTAAAATTATAACCAGTGTCCTGAATTCCTTCTCAAGAAATGTCATCACTGGCCCTTACAGTTAAGAAACAGTCATTCAGTACAAGCTGACACAGAGAAAGGTCTGTGAAGGTTTGCAAAAGAGTCCATTACCCCAAAAAGGAGTCAAAGTCTTTGCTTCATTTATGTGTACATGTTTAAAATACATATGCATGTATACATACACATGCATTTGTGTATAATAATCTGTGAGATATCTTTTAAAATGACTTCTTTGAAGTATACAGTATAGGATTTATGGGTTTAATTGTGAATATGCTTACTTCCAAGACATACTTACTACAAAATTGTGATCAAGACTTGAATGAGGAAGCACACTTTAAAAGTATTTCTCTTTACCCATCTCCCCTCAGCTTCTAGCCTGGCCAGCAGATGTCCCTGAGGCAGTCACTGTGGTCACCATTGCCCCAGATTTCCATGGAATCCACCACGGGTACATCACAAACCTGAAGAAGTTCACTGCTTACTTCACCTCTGTCCTTTGCTTCACCACACCGGGCGATGGGCCCCCAAGCAGCCCTCAGCTTGTGTGGACTCATGAGGACAGTAAGTACTGCTCTCCCTGGCACCCTTCAAGCTCCTGCGCCCTGAGTCAGGTACAGAGCATGTGGCTCTGCCACATCCAGCACCAGCCAGCTCAGAAACTGCATGGAAGCCAGGATCTCACAGTACTTGCCATTTGCTCACCACCACCACCCCCAATCTGGTCAGCCCAGGTCTCATCACACCCAAGTGATGGTGGCACCTGAAAGACAGGAAGAGGTAGGCCAGAGGAGGCAGTTCTGGGGCCAGAGATGGAGGGACTTGTCTTGCCATGGCGCTGCTCCTGTGGTCTTGCCAAGCCCAGATATCAACTCCCAGTCCTCTTACCTCCCTCCTTGCTCCCCATTGCTGCCCCCACCCCTCCTTCTGACCCTACCTGAGATGTCTCAGCCTGGTACCTCTGAGCCCCTGCCCTTGGCTTTGCATTGTCTCCATCTGGACTGTGAGAAACTGCAGCTTCTTCACTCTCAGGCATACTGATGTGATGGGAAGACAGTGGCTAATGGCCCTAGAAAATAGGGCTGGGAAGGGTGTTTGATCCCTGGTCCTACCATGTCAGCTCCGCCCCCAGGGCGTGCTGAGATGGCCATTGAGACTGGGCATGGTAGCATGCCTGTAATCCTAGCTCTTGGGAGGCTGTACACAGGTAGATCACTACAAACCTGATCTAGCAGTGAGACCCTGGACATACTATAGACCCTTCCCTAAAATACAAAAAAAAAAAAAAGAAAGAAATAAAGAAAATAAGGCTGGGAGACTGCTCAGTAGCATAAGCACTTGCCTGGCAAGTGTAAAGTCGTGAGTTCAAACCCCAGTATCAAGAGTAAAAGAAAAAAAAAAAAAAAGAAAAGAATCAGTGACACTGCAAAATGATGTACAAAAAGGTTCATCACAGTTGTAATTTTTCTAAAAAGTGAAAAACATTCAAATACTCCGAATGAGAAGGACTGGGAAAAAAATAGAATGATGGTATAATTAATATTTTATAACTTTTTAAAATGAAATTTTAAAGATCAACAATTGGGGGAATTAATGGTCATGACATAAAATTAAGTTTTAAAAGTCTAGCTGGGCGTGGTGGCGCATGCCTATAATCTCAGCACTTGGGAGGCTGAGGCAGGAGGATCGGTGCGAGTTTGAGACCAGCCTGGGCTACAAAAGTGAGCTCAAGGCCAGCCTGAACTGCATAGCGAGATCCTGTCTCAAAAAAAGACAGTAAATAAATAAATAAATAAATGTCTACAAAACCATATGAAATCCAAATTTTATCAGCATACA
Source organism: Myocastor coypus (assembly GCA_004027025.1). Classification (NCBI taxonomy): domain Eukaryota; kingdom Metazoa; phylum Chordata; class Mammalia; order Rodentia; family Myocastoridae; genus Myocastor; species Myocastor coypus. Next base: position 33,442 of record PVJA010001083.1, on the reverse strand, counting down.
TTTGTGTGTAATTTTGAGAGTTGCTGTTTTGTCATATGTAGATAGATTTTTTTTTTACATTTTCTTTGTATTTTTCAGTATTTTTTCATGTCTACCACAAGTATGTACTTCCCTTTAAGACGAGAGATAAAGCCAGGAACGCTTGTGATTTTTAAGTTCCATGGGATGCCCTCATCTCTCACCAGCTCCCTCCAGCTCTGCTGGCCTGGATCTGGGTCTGGCTCATCTCTCTGTGCCCCTCTCCACTTGCCCAGCATGTGGCACTGCAGAAGTCAAAGCCACCCAGAACAAGCTGTCTTGCTCCCTTCTCTGTCTGTCCTGTGTTCTGTTCCTCTCCCTCTCTGCCCAGCCCCTGCCATGGTCCTATTTCTTCTGATGAGCTGCCATGGGCATCTTCTCTCTGACCTTCAGATCTGTTTACATGTGCCTCACCCAGGATGAGGTAGGCTACCCCATGGAGTTACCCAGTGAGCTTCTTATTGCCTTTCCATGTAAACTATTGCCTTAGCCCCAACCCCTCATGCCCTCCCACCCCTTAGTATCATGATCTTCACACTGCTTCCCTGCGGCAGCCACAGGTCTGTGTTAGGAAAAGTAGAACGAATTTGAATACTTTGAGATGCTGGCCCCTCCCTCAATCAAATTTTAAAAAACAGCCTTACTGTGGCTATTAATTAATCCCAGAAATTCTTCTTATACTCTAACTTTAGTCTGTCTTCTATATATTGAACTCAATTTTTTTGTTGACAGTTATAGATTCTCATGCCACTGGAAGAATCAGCACTGAGATACCCATAAATATTTGCCTGGCTCTTACCAATGCTTTCATTTCTAAAACTACAGTCTAGCATCATAGATAGTGTTCCAACATTGGTACTGATCAGTGGCCTGATTTGAACTTGTCCAGTTTCGCTCACCCTCCTCTGCGCACGTGCACACTGAGTTCTGCACAGTGTGTAGCACGTGAAGGTCTATGTCCCAACCACCAAAGCCAGAGCCCCCCACACTCCCCACACCACAGAAGTCCTCTTCTGTAGGAACACCCACCTTCTATGCTCTCTTCCGCTCCAATCTATATACCTTTTATCGCTTTCCGTTGTTTATACTGGCTAGAATTCCTTGTACTGTATTGAAAGCAGGCATTCTTTCCTGTTCTCAATCTCAAAGGAAAAACATTAGCCTTTGACCCCTAAGTGGGACAATTTTTACAGATGTTCTTTATCAAGCTGGGGTCAATCCCCACTGTTCCATCCTCAATTCATTGAGTTTCTGTCATGAATACAAGTTGGATTTCTTCACTTGCTTTTACTGTATCCATTGATGTGATCATGTGGTTTTTCATCTTACCTTGTTGTTATGTTGGATTACATTGATTGATTTTGAAATTTTGAAGCAGTCTTGTGCTCTTGGAACAAATCCCACTTGGTCACGGTGTATAATTCTTTTTATATGCGGCTGGATTCATTTGGTGGATATTTTATGGAGGATTTTGGCATCCAGGTTCATGAGAGATATTGGTCTGTGGTTTCCTGTTTTTAACCTGTGCTGTGTCTGGCTTTGGTATCAAGGTGATACTGGTCTCATAAAATGTTTGGAAATGTTTTTCTCCTTTTTAGAAGGATATATCAAATTGGTATCAATTCCTTTTTAAATACTGGGTATAATTTTATAGTGAAACAATCTGGATCTAGGGATTTCTTCCTTAGAATGTTTAAGTTATAAGTGAAAACTATTTGGTGGTTATGTAATTTTTCAGGCTGTCTATTTCATCTTGGTTGAGTTTTTATTTTTGCTTTTGTTTTGAGACAAGGTCTTGCTATATAGTTCAGACTAGCCTTTGAACTCACTGTGTAGCTCAGGCTTCCCCAGAACTCATAGCAATCCTCCCAAGTGCTGGATTTACAAGCCTTAATCGCCATGTCAAGCTTAGCTGAGTGTAAGTAATTTGTTATTCTTTAGGAATTGACCTTTGAAGCATTTGGATTTGTGATTATAAAATTATTTGTCAAGTTTCTTTATTATCTTTTCAATGGGCATAGGCACTGTAGAGATCTCCATTTTAATCATGACATTGGAGACCTGTGTCTTCTACTTTTTTCAGCTTTGTCATTTTTTTCCAGAGGTTCATCAATACTGTTAAATTTTTTAAAAGAACCAGCTTCTTGATTCATTGTCTCTATTATTTCGTATTTTAATATTGTTTCTGCTCTTTCTAATTTCCTCTTTCTGCTTGCTTTGGATTTTTCTTTCCTTTTTCTAATTTCTTGAGAGTAACAGTTAGATTATTGTTTTGAGCCTTTTCCTCATTCCCAACATAACTAGGGCTGGGGAGACTGCTCAATGTTACAAATTTCACTTTTAATGCTGCTTTAGCTGCATCACCCATATTTTGATGTGCTACATTTTTACTTTCATTTGGTTGTATGTGTTCTTTTTCCCTCTAAGACTTCCTCTTTGACCCATGGCTTGTTTAGAAAAGTGATAACTGATTTTCACATGTTTGGACATTTTCTTAATGTCTTTCTATTACTGATTTCCAATCTGACTCCGTTAGTAGAGAACACATTTTCTCCGATTTCAGTTCTATTACATTTTAGAGTTTGGGCCCGGGATGTGGTCTGTCTTGGCACATGTTCAGTGAGTGCCTAAATATGTATATTTTTCCATTGCATCTGCTTTTCAGCAAACAAAAGCAATATCACCCCTTTAGAATTTTCTAACTGACTTCCTGTTCTTGTGGTTCATCCTGTTTATCCTATCTAGAGAGACAGAGCATTCTTGCAAATATAAAATTGAAGGCAGTGTTGAGGTTCAAGCAGGAAAGAGAAGTCTGAGCGAGAGCCCCAAGGAGACATCTCTTGGGTGTCAATAAAGTTGGCTGTTGTCTCCTGCACCAGGCCCTATTTCCAAAGTTCCAATGCGATACAAAGATGTTTGGGAAGGAGAAGAAAAGAGAAATAGAATATGAATTTGTCAGCTGGTTCCAGCAGAGCTAGAGGGCAGCATATTTGAGCAGGAATCCAGCAAGCAAAAACACTGAAAACATAAAAAGGAACAAAAAACCTTCCTTTGCTATACCATCGATTGAAAAAGAACCCGTCAGTTCAGGCCCATCAGAATGTCTTTCTGCCTGCTCAGGCTGGGGGAAGGATGACATGGTCCTGACAGCCATCCTATTTTCTTGTCTGCCATGTGAAGAAAGTGGTATTTGTCAGTGTTTGAGTTCATCCTAACATCTTGCAGGTTTCACTCAGGTGAGTGTGGTTTTCAAGACTGTTACCATTTTTTAAAAAATTCATGAGTTGTATTACAAAGAATTATCTAAGTACCACTTGGGAATGCAGTATTAAATTCACCTAAAAATCCTCCTGCTGTGCAGACAAGACCAGCAGGAGCCAGGGCCAGGCCTGTAGGACAGCAAAGCCTCCCTGCAGAAATCCACAGATCCCCTGTTCTGCAAGACAGGCCGCTCCTTTGTCTTCATGCTCTCCCTTGACTTTAAGGCTTTTTATAATACATTTTTATGAGTAAAAGTCTTGGTGTGGCTCACCTGGCAGGTTCATGAGAGAGCTAAGTATTTTCTGCCTGGCCAGGGCAAAAGTTCCCCACCAAGATATTCACGCATCAGTCTTGCTCTTGTCTCCTTGCCAGGCATCTTATTTCCTCCTCTGTTGCCTTTGATAAGACTTGTTCCCTTATATTGCTTGCAGATTGGGTATGGAAAAAGCATTCACTGTCTGTGAGGCTTTAGGCTCTCAAGCAAGCAGACCTGAGAAAACCAGCAGCAGTTGGGTCAGGAAACCCGAGACCAGAAGATGCCTGTGAGATCCATCCAGCACCCACAATGGTGTACAGTAGGGCTGTACTCCAGCTCCCTCCTAAGCATGACCTTTTCCACTGCACCTGATGGCTCTGCACCACTGCTGCTGCTGCCTCAAGACCCCTTGCTCAGAGCACACCTACCGCCAGTCACCACTTCTCCTTCCAGACCATCACGCAACCATCCATGCAGTGGGGACCAACCCCACCTGGATGGGGCAGGACATGAAAGGGCTCTAACCTGAGGAGTGCGGTGCCGCCAGGCTACAGGTGTCTCATTCCCAGTCTTTCTGTGCTAACTCCTGTTCTGGGCTCTTGTCTTTGGTGGCAGTAATCTCATCTTAGAAGCAACTGTTTCCTCAGCTGCTGCTGAAAGTTCACTCAACACTTCCAGAGTGTCAAGTGTATGCCAATGTCCTCATGTTTTATTATTTTATTCTCTCAGTCACCTTGAAGAATCATGTTTATTCTTCCCACTTCACAGAAGAGAAAATGAAGGCTTTGGGACCTGTAGTGCTGAGCTCAAGCACAGTGCAGCAAGGTCTGAAGACCAGCCCCACCTCCAGCAGTAATTCACGCAGTGACATCTAAGTGCTTTCAATGGCAGTTCCACTCTTCCACTTGCATTTTCCCCCAATGTTTCCTGCAGGTTTCTTGTGGCCCTGGCTCACCACTTCCTCTCCATGGTCAGAACCTACCACATAAATCCAATCAGAAGGAATTAGACTCTAGGGCTAACAGGTGCTTCTACTTTTAATTGGCAGAACCAGGAGCTGTGGGCCACCTGAGCTTCACAGAGATTCTAGACACATCGCTCAAGGTCAGCTGGCAGGAGCCTCTGGAGAAGAATGGCATTATTACGGGTGAGCATCCTGACTCTCAGCACCACAGGGGAGCATCCTGCCATCCAAAACCAAATAATGAGCTTGCCAGACCACAAAGAGGCAGCTGTAGTGTCCAGCCAAACTGCAAAGGGTGGACCTATGTCCCAGACTTCCTGGGGTCTGGGTAACATCTGCCTGGGTATATGGCAGTCACAGCCCAGGACTGGGGCTACTCAGCAATGGGGTCATTTCTCAGAGTATGAGGAAAATTGAAGTTTAGAGAGTGTGTGACCTCTCCATATTCTGTAAATATGCATTGAAAGGCTATGGTGAGCAGGGAGGTTTTCATATGAAGCCACTAGGACAGAGGCCACTGTGCTCATGCACCAGCCTCTCAGTCCTCCACACAGTGACTCATACTGCGAGGCCAGGATGGTGGCCCCACCTCTTGAATCCACATCTGTTCTTTCCCTCGCCATTGTGCCACTGGTAGATGCAAGAGAAAGGAGCGGCAAGCAGAGAGCCGGCCCCAGAAGGATCCTGCATGTGGCTTCCCTTTCCATCAGGACTTCCTCTGCCACATGAAGCCCCTTTGAGGAAACAGCTCACTTTTCGTAGGGCTTTTGCTGGTTTTATTTTATAGAAGAGGTCACGAAAAACATTCAAATTAAAGTTTAAACTTTGGATGGGGTGCTTCTGATTTGTTTAAACCAATGCAGCTTTCACCTGGATGAAGTTGGAGGGGCTCCTTCCTTGGGGCAGTGCAGATATCCCCCAGGCCCTCATTCCCTGCTTCAAGCACTCTGCAAGCTCTGCCTAGACCCTCATTCCAGCTGTGGACTTTGGAACACCGTGTGCCTCAATTAACCCTCCACAATTGGGTTAACTGAGGCACCTTGTGTTGCAGGGCTGGCCTGCTGCCTGGCCCAGAGGCTTCTACAAACCATTTATTACAATTTCACGTAAGCTTCCTCAACTTTGGCTGTTGGGCCATGCGTTACTGGGCACACATGCCAGCATTCAGCAAGAACTCCCCCAGTGGTGCATCACGTCCCATCAGGGGCTTGTCCCTAAAGATTGCACAGCCAGGTTGGCAGTTTCAGAAGCCCTGGTTTGAGTACATCAAGGAGTAAGTCACACAGCCACCATGCTCTCAGACTCCCATGAGTCTGCACAACTCCTGGAGTGTCTCACAGTTCCTGATGCAAACTCCAGCTCTCCTGGTGACCACAACCCGCGCAGGGAATGTGTTGCATGGAGACAAGAATGTTGGCCAATACCTGCATCCCAGCTTCCATGCTACGGGGCCCCTTCCACCTCCTACCAAGGTGTTGGAGAACAGAGCAAGCACTGTCCCTGCCCCTCCCCTGCAGGAGACATGCAGCACTGCAGATCACTGCTTTCTATTTCCCAAGCTTGACTTGTGCTGCAGCTGCCAGTGGCCCATCTGGTATTTGGACCTGATGTCTGTGTCTGTGTTCTGTCCTCTACAGTCATGTACTGGAACAGAGTACAAGCTGTGCTTCTGTCCTACCAGAGATCCCTTTCTTCCCCTATCAGCAGCTCTCAGTTGATTTCCCAAAGTTCCAAGGCAAACCTACAGCTACTGGTACTGCTCATTGCAGCATCCAGGAACTTCCATTCTATGTGCTAACCACTTAGCAAGCAAAAGGAAAATCTGTGTGCCCAAGCCATCCAGCTGTGCAAATCAAGCAATCACATTGGACCTGCCACCTCCATCCCTCTTCTATGATGGCTTGTCTGAGACAGTTGTCTGCTTATCACAGAAACTGCCAAAAACTCTGCTATGCTGGGACAGATAGGAAATACCCAAAGGCAGGGAGCATGGTACCATCTTGAAGCCAAGCTCCACAAGCTGGTGGCTTATGCAGTAGGGACTTGTCTGTTGCTTCAGCTTCCTGCAGTGTCCCAGGTACTCCAGGCTCAGCCTGGGAGCCGCATGCCCACAGGAGCTCCTCCATTCTGCCCCATCCAGCAGCGCATTTGGCACCAGCCTATCGCTACTCACCATAAATGCCTGTGATCTGCCAGATCCCCTAGAGGCTCTCACCGAGCCTGGTGCTCAGATCACACTCATGGGGCCTGCAGAGCTGATGCCCCTGAACCTTAACTTGAAATAAGGTAAACATATCCATCTGGGTCTGCCTTCAGGAAATGCACAGTCTGAAATACCCATATCAAACAGCATCCAACTGCAGGACTAGAAAATAGTTACCACCAAGCTGATCTGTTGCTGTGCTGAAACCTTCTCTGTACAGGGTGGCAAGGACAAACTGACAAGGGTTGGGAAAGGGTGGATGCAGTGGGAAGCACCACAGGAGAAGGCTTCAGTGCAGTCCCTACTGGACCCTTCCAGGGACTGAATAGGAGCCATGTTAGCCTCTGAGAGCAGAAATGGGGCCGCCTCAAGAGAGGCCAGTGATTCCCATCTTTCCAGGCTGGTTCCAAGCAATCTGCCATGTTCTAGAAACCCAGCTTGGACTCCTGAAACAGCCTGTCCTGAAGGGGTTTCCTTGTTTCAGATGCACAGGCTGGTTTAGCCATTTGCCTTCTAAACACACTGCCATCAATCTAATTTTATAGCTTTAGGGGAAAGCCAGAGGCAGGATCTCGGCTAAGTGGCATTGCCAATACTTCCAATTTATGATCATCTGTTCTCACCAGCTAATGGGGCTTCATGAACTCATTTTTGCATTTTTTTAAACAAATACATATAGTTACAAGCAACTATCTTCTGTTTATTGTGGAACTTGACCTTTGGAACTTGAGCTTTTCCCAGTTGGATTTTGCAGGCCTGCCTCCAGCTGCCGCCTGAGCTGCAGGTGATGATGCTGCCATAGGCTCTGCCCTTCCCCACACTGTCCCCTTCCACACTGTGCCTGCCCTCCACTTCCCTCCATTCCTGCCCCAACTGTAAAGTATCCCTGTGTCCCTGGAAGCTGCAGTGGAGCCAGCATCCAGTTTGAAGAGCACTGTAGAAGACAAGATCCTACAGAGTGAGTTAGGGTGGCTTTGTCCTAGCCTGCCGTCACTCATCACCTCCCTGTGAGGTTGGCCCTCCGGGAAGCTCTCTTGGCACTAGATGCTCTGATACCCCCAAACAGATGCGGATCTCCCATGGACCATGCTGGCAGCACTGTGCAGGCCTGCTTTGAACTGAAAGTATTTCATTAAGTACAATAAAAGAAAAACTGCACTTGCAGGCAAACCCAGCTCCCAGAGCCAGTTTCATGGGTGCTGTGGGCACTGCCCCCTTCCCAGTGTGTTCTCCGCAGGTGCAGTTGCTGCTGCACGCAAGTGCGAGAGCCCATGAAAGCTCATGGCTGAGCCCTGTATACATTGTGGTGGGGAACCCTGACAGACACAGAGCTTTATCAGCCCTCACCCACAGTGCATACCCCAGTCCTTCTAATTTGAGGCCAGAATGAAAAGGAAGCACTGAACAGGGGCAGCCACGCACCCACCCGCCCAAGTAAATTTCCCACTGTGCCTTCATTGTAAATTTCAGTATCTTCCCCTCTCCCTCTCTAAACTCTGATTTATGAGGGCCAGGATGTAGACAGACAGCCTGTGATTGGATGCACTGCTCTCCTGTAGAGAATTTACCTCAGATCAACAGAAAATTATTTTGGAAGCTTCTGTGGTCATTAGTCTCAGTTAGGCAGTTGCTCGGAGCAGGTGGGATGCCAAGCTGGAGGTGCGCAGCCCCTGGCTCCAGTTCCTTCTCCCCCTCTTCCTGCACACCAGAGCCAATGACAGTTGCAGACTAGAGCTGCTAAGGTCCACCATGCAATCCCAGGGAAGTGTGAGAGTGGGACAGCATTTTGCCCCATTACATGCCCACCTTTTTATCTGTCTGGCCATAGGAGAATCATGTGCCATCCTTTACCTCATGTTCTGAGCCAGCATGTTCTCTCTGCCCATGTTTCCCCTGTACCTTCCTAAGAAGATACAAGCTTGTAACATTGCCTGTGTGGTTTTGGTTTGTGTCCATAACCATCTGAGCATGTCATGTGATCAACTGTGGTCCCAATAAAATCCCAATAGTGCCACACTTACTGAAGATGGTAGAATCATTCTGTCTTAACCTCAGTTTACATAGAATTGATAATCACAATTCTATGTTTTATAAACTTTGATGAAAAACAACCATTATTCCAAATTTCCTGGCAAACAAGGTGGTATAATTTACCTGGGCCTCCTCTTCCTGCCATTGAGCATGGCTCCTGAGCATGACATTGTATAGATTTATCAGGTGTAACTTAAGCTCAGAGTGGCTTTCATGTTTGAACAGGCACTATAGAGCAGGTGGCAAAAGAGACCACAGGGAGGCAGGATGTGTGGCACTATGGAACAGGCCTGGCCTATCCTGGGCCCCATTTTATCCTTCAAGAAGTGAGGGTGACAGTGCCCCCAGGGTCCAAGGTGTTTTGTGTTGACTGCATGAACTAGTGTGTGTGAGGTGCTCAGGATGCTCCTGCAAACAATAGCCTGGGCTTTGATGTCATTAGAATGCATTGCCCTGAAGGATGTTGTTCTATTAATTGTGCCATTATTTCCAAACTCAAGTTAGCCCAAAGGAAGTTCATGAGGAACATCATAGCCTTTGTGCTGGTGTGTGGAGGATGAGCAGGTGGAACACAAGGAAGAAGACAGCTTCTAAGACCCAGCACCCAAGCAAGGGGAGCAGGGGCAAAGGCCAGGGATCAATGTGTAAGCCAGCCTGTGTTAGGGCCGTGAAGAGGAAAAAGGGAGCAGGTTCAAGGAGACAGCCAGAGGCCTGCACAGGAGACCATGGTCTGGTGGCCCCACTGCCCCCCGCCCCACGCCAGTGTAATTCCAGGCTCTCTGCTGTCCAGAGGTCCCAGGACTAGGCCCCCTCTACATACCTTTCACCCTTTTCTATGCCCAGCTGCTCTCCCCCAGGCTGAGTTTCTGCACCAGCTCATCAAGGTCTCTGGGAGGTATGATGGCTGCGGGGATAGTGAGCCAGGAGCAGGTTCTAACATTAATTGTCCTTTCAAAATATTAAAGTCCCAAGATGCTTTCCTTAAATTCTTGTTCACCTGCAAGTGCAACTTGCTATCTTTATTTATTGCTTTCATCAGAATGGAAGGAAGCTAAGCTGCGCCCAGTGCTTCAGTGTCACCTAGGTATCGACCAGAAAGAAAGGCAAACACGTGTTTTCAGCAGTTTCCTTCGCCTGAGGACCCACGAGCACCCTCCATCATTGTTTCCCTCTTTAACAGACACTTTAAGCATTTTCTAACCACATAAATGCCCGCCAAGGGGTCAACTCAGGCACTCATTGAGTATTTTTTCTCCAAGCCCCAAATCACTATGGAATCTGAGGTTAAATAAATTGTGATTATGAGGCCCCACCAGACTGAATAGAATTCAGGGGGAAATTAAATTTTGCTAAGGAAACAGGATATTTAAAAAGGGAAGAGGCAGGGCTAGAAGAAAAACTTATGTACACAGGTGAAAAGACACTTCTCTAGGCAAAGCACTTTGCAAACTGCAAGAGTCATCTGTCAGTCACTTCATAAAGGAAAAGGTAGAAGTGTTCCACAAATTATGTGTGACCCAAGAGCAAGCCCCTGATTTAGGGCACCATGTGATAAAAACAGCAGCTCATAAAAATGGAAATATTGGTGGCATGCATCCATAAGTTGATGAGCAGAGGCTAACAGAGTGCAGTAGGCTGGCAGTTGTTCTTTATTCCAGGTACCAACAAATATCACCCAGACCCTGTCCTCAGGCAGTCCCTATGTCTTACTGTAAAGAACAAGCCTCCTCGGTATGAGAAGGGACACAGGCAAGCCCTCTGTAGAGCACAAAGGAAGGAGCCCTGCCTTGGAGCTCCATTTCAGCAGGCAGTGGTTCTCCCATGACCTCGCAAACCCTGAGGAGTCCCTGTCCCCACCTTCTCAAATCTGCCACAGTGACCATAGGGCAACCTGACCTGCTCCTCAGCCTGGCAGAAGTCCTGACTTACTCTTGTATGTCTTTTCAGGCTATCAGATTTCCTGGGAGGTGTATGGGCAGAATGCTTCTCGGCTCACACACACCCTCAACAGTACAACCCATGAGTATAAAATCCGTGGTCTATCATCACTCACCACCTACACCATCGAGGTGGCCGCAGTGACGGCTGCAGGCGTGGGCCTGGCCACCTCCTCCACTATCTCCTCCGGAGTACCCCCAGGTTAGTAAGATGCTGGCATGCTTCCCCTGCTCTTGCTTCTCCAGTAGAGGGGAGTGATGCAGTCGATGATGGCATTGCTGTGCAGGAGCTACCCAGGGCCTGAGACAGAGCAGAGTGGGGTTGGGTGTGTGGAGGTAACACTGGCCCATCTTCCCCCTCCCTTTCTAGCACATCTGACATCCCTTACTGCCTCTTCTGTCAGTATGTGGCTGTGAGGAAACACACTGGAGGGAAGGAGAGACTTAGGCTTCATGGGGCCCAGTGTGGTCTGGAGAACCTGAGGCTCCTGACCTCCAGTGGTCACTAGCTAGCAACCATATGGAAGGCAGAAGCCTCTGAGGGGACACAGTCAGGAAACACTCAGGTTGCAATTGAGGATAGGACACACAGAGACTTACTCTCCCCATAGAACGGTAAGAGTTGAGGTTTACAACTCCTAAGAAGGAAGAGGAAGAATTGGTCTGCCCTAGGCACCCATGCCCACGCATAAGCCATCGTTTGGCAAGCTTCCTTCTCAGGACAGGTATGCCTTGCACCTGTTGTCACATGCTTTTGCAGTTCAGATTATCTCCTTAAATGTCTGCATGCCCATTTCAACTTCAGAAAATTGCTGCCCAACTCATTCTTCTCCAATTTTAAAGTTTATGTTTAAAATGAATGTGTTTTCAAAGAGCTTACAAATGTACATGAATGTAAGAAAGTACCATGGAGCTATCGGTTCAACTCTTAATTATAGCTGTGAGTCTTCTACCATTTAACACAGAAACTTTTTGTGTGTGTGTGTGGGACCAGGGATTGAACTCAGGCCCTTTAGCATGCCAGGCAAGCACTTATTCTACTGAGCTATTTCCTCAGCCCCTCTTCTACCATTTAAAAGACTTAATTGTCCATGCTCAGAGCTTTGAGAAGTCAGACTGCCTCATTCATAAGAGCTGGAAAGAATTCTACAAAGTCACTATTTGTCCCTGCACTCTCGAACTTCCAGCCAGTCATCCCTGGGAGGATGACATTCATGCTCTCAAGAGACTAAAAACAATTAAGTTGTGTGCAGTGAAAAAATCCACAAGAGCCCACATGACCTCTACCGCTTACCACTTGGCATGAGACCCCTCTAAAGGGGATACTCAGCCTTGAGTATTAGGGGACTCTGCTGGGCACTCTGTCTCCTGTGGTATGGGCCAGCAGCCTCTGAGCCTAGGCTACTCTTTGTCATCAGGTGGTGCCTTGACTATGTCTTTCTATCCCCCAGTAGACACTGGTTGTCATCCTACAAGTGGGCCTCATGCTGCCAGATTCATGGCACAGGAAGCTGGGCCCACCCTAAAGGCCTAATTCATGGAGCTGGGCGAGGTTCTTGACACTCCTCTGGGACAAGCACTCAGTGACTGCTGCTGGCCCTAGTGACCCATGGGCTAAGGCAGTTCAGCATCGTTTTAAGTCTTCAGAGATTCTTTTTCTTTTATGTTACACAATAGCTGTTTCCCATAATGCACACTTATAGTATTGAAAACTATTTCCCAAAGCACATACATCAAATAGCTTTAATACTTTTGTGGTAGTAGTAACACCAATGGCATCCTCTTTATTTGTTATGAAGGACTAGGTACAACAATAGTGGGAAAGGGTGGAAGTGCATCTTACGGAAGTTACCAGATTTTTCTTAGGATGGCTTGGACACTGTCCAACCCATTGAGAATGGGCTTGCTGGGCTGCAGAAGGCTCTGCACCAGCATTACTGTCCACGAAAAGGAGCTAGAGGAGAAATGAAAACCTGATTGCATAAGCCTTTGATAGCGTGGATGAAGAGAGGCAAAAGGGCTGCTGCTGTGCATTTATGGGACAGGTCTCTAGTAACATGAGAGTGGCTTTACACAGCTCTGAGCATTCTCAGTACCAGCAGGAAAAACATCCTGCGTTCCTGATCCCTTTTGGGGAACTGTGTTCTGTCTGCTGTGCTTGATATTTAAATCCATTAGTGAGCAAAGAGCCATTTTTAAAAGCCCAGAGAGCTGAGAAATACAAAAGAGAGTCACTTGTCCTTTGGTTTAAACATTTCTGCTTCAAATTCATTAAACTAGATGCGAAAGGACATTTAAAATCCTAGACTCTGCCTATGCCAGTACCAAGCTGATTGCCAAAGTGGTTTTATTGTCCCTGGGAAAGACTAACCTTTAGATTCCCCCAGCAATGCAAGTTAGAAAGTCACTCCTCAGGTACACTACAGGCAAAAAGCAGCTTGCAACGTATTATCTTCTTCATATCATCCTGCTGTCTTTCTCTTGAGTATTTCTCATTGCACAATGACATAAATTCTCATTCAATACCCAGTATTGCATTTCTGAGAAGAATAGACTCTTTGGGGAAGAAGTATCCCCAAAGGCTCTCTATCTGTGAGTATGTTGAAGCCACAGGAAACCTCGCATGATGGGACCCACCTGCCACCTTATCTCGTTGCCAGGGCAACCAAATACAGGTAGAATGGCAAAAGTTCTGCAGTCACCTGCATTTGGTTTCCTCAGAAACCAGACTCAAGAAGCCTAAAACTCAAGTCCTGAAGCCTCACTTTGTCATGCTACCTGGAAACATCAATTTCCCCATCCCAACTTCCAGGGCCTCATGGGAATAAGGAGAAGGAAGGAAATTCATGACTTTTGGGGTCATTTCGGCAGTCTCAAGATTTAACATGAATTCATCCACCAAGTACCTATTAATTACCTGTGATGTTCAGAGATTAACAAGGCATATGTCTCCTAATGCCGTATCAGATGGCCTGGAGCCATGCATGACCTATCCAAGTAAAAGTCATGCTTGCTGATGTCCAGAGGAAGCCCTGCTGCTTATCACTTCCACAGGTTAATGACAAATCCTTTTGTGAGGATAGAATGTTGAAACTGTTTCCTTGATGACAAGTTTGATACCTGTCGTAATTTATGATCAAGTTTATCTCTCTACTTGCCTCCTGCATCCTTCTCCAGACCTTCCTGGTGCACCATCCAACCTGGTCATTTCCAACATCAGCCCTCGCTCCGCCACACTTCAGTTCCGACCAGGCTATGACGGAAAGACATCCATCTCCAGGTGGATTGTGGAGGGGCAGGTATGTGGTTTGTAAAACTGGGTGCTGGGCTTTCCAAAGAGCACTTTGAGGACTACCCTTGCAGGACAGGGGAGTCATGTTTTCCCAGTGATTCAGCAGCAGGTGAAGACCTAGGGGCAGTTAGGGTGGGGGTTGTGCTTAAAAGGAAAAGAGGAATAAGTCAGTGCGGATGCTGGGGACAGGATGGTGAAAGTCAGTAGAAAACGATGTTGGGCCAGAGTCCTATTAAGGTGATTGAAAATATAAGAGTGAGGGTTAAAATTCAAATTGTGTCTCAAAATAAGCCATAATATGGAAGCATTTTTTAATATTCTGTATTGAGGTGCTAGGAAGATAGTTCAGCAGTCTAAGTGCCTGCCTGGCAATCTTAAGGACCTGGGTTCAATCCCCAGTGGTACACACCTATAATCCCAGCTCTGGGAAGACTAAGACAAGAGGATCAGGGCTGGTGAGATGGTTCCATGGTCTAAAGCGCTTGCTTAGGAAAACTTAGGTAACCACAGGGACTATGGTTCAATCCCCAGCACCACATGCTGCGCCAGCCCCAACCCCAAGGGCAGGCTGAGCCAGCCATAAAAAGACAAAAAAAAAAAAGACAGGAGGATCATTACGAGTCTGAGTTGCACAGTGAGACTCTGTACTAAACAAATAAGTAAATGATGTTTTAAAAGATTATATATCAAGCTAGCTGCCAAGTATAAAAATGGGACTGTTGGATGCAGCTTGTTATATGCATTCATGTAGCAACATTTCTAGGCTGTGTCCTATCTCTAAGCACTACTCTAGGCATGGGGGAATGTAGCACTAAGCCAAGCCTGAGGAAGTTCCTGCTGTAGAGGGAAAGTGCTCTTTCTTGGAAAGAAGGACCTTTAGCTGCTGGGAAGGAGTTCATGCTTTGTGATTCAGGGACAGCAAAAGACCAGCAAGTCAGCCTAGAGGAAGGAAGTGTGTAGAGAGTGGGCTGATCACACAGGGTCCCAAAGTGGACCACAGAAAGGACTCTAGACCCAGCACCAAGGACCATAGCAAAGATGGGTGTGCTGAGGGGCCTGTGAATGAATAACACACACTCAGCTGGTTTCATGTTCCTATAAAAGTTGGGTGGGGGGAGATAAAGAGCCAGACTATGAAGAGGAGTAGTAAAGTTTCAAAATAGTTATTGTCTGTAGTAAAATCCCAGTGATTTTCATGACTGTACTTGTACTGGATTGTAAGACATTTCACTTCTGGAAATTGGCCATAAAGTAGAAAACAAATCCTATATGCATCTTCAAAAGTTTCATTAAGGAAAAGTTTCTGAAAATCTGTGTAGGATCCTCCCAGTGTGAAGCATCTAAATGGGACCAATCCATAAATGGGGCAGAAACAATTATGTATCTAAGAAAAATATCAACATCTCCCTACCTCACAGCCAATCAAGAAAACCTCAAGCAAACGAAAACCAAAGTGATAGAAGCAAAGTGAAGTTCTTAGAAGAAAATAACCCTGGTACCTTATGAAAACCAATTCTAGCAACTAAAAATCTGTCAGCGTGAGGAGCCAGGCAAGCACTCTGTGGACAGCAGAAGCACATGGTGTGGCCTGGTGGCTAAGTCCACACTGTGGCCAGAGAACCGTGCATGCTGGCAAGTCGTGCTCCCCACAAGCTTTGGAGTTCTCTGCTCAGCCAGGCCAGCCTGTGGAAACACAGAAATCATCCCTCCCTAGTCCCCTTCTACCTCTACCTCATTTTCTTCCTTTTCCCCTGCTATCCTCCTAAGTATTATTTGGAGGTTAGATTTTTAGTAGTTCCAGTGTGTTTCAGGTATCAGTAGTCAGTGTTCTTTTGAACTCAAATTCATCCATTATCCAGGGAAACTCTTCACATTGTTATGGCCTCTTAACATGAGGACACTTGTCTTCAATGACTTCTTTGCTTTCTGATACAGCAGGATGTCTTAGGATCCAAGATTTAGCTATTACAAATTGTACTGCTATAAGCATAGGTGCACATATATCACTATTGTTTGCCATTTTCAGTTCTGGAAAAATACCCAAAAGGGGAATAGCTATGTTGAATGAGACCTCTAATCTTAGTTTTTTTAGTACTCTTCACATGGTTTTCCACAGTGATTGGACCAGTCACACTTCTACCAAGAGTGGAGAAGCGTTCCTTTTTCCCCACAGCCTTACTTTCAGTCAGTCTCCAGTGGTATTTAAAGACCATCATCTGAATGCTGACGGTACTGGGTGCATTTTCTTACCAGATGACCACTGCTTCTCAATGTGTTCAGATGACAGAGAGAAAATACATTTTTTGGAAAGATGAGTTCACACTGACATTTTCAATTCAACTTTAAGATTATTATCCTTGAATTTATATTTTAAATATCATTTCTTTTATAGTAAAATTGGGTCTTTTAGAAACTTACTGAATTACTTAGTTTGTTCTATTATTATGTTGAGGGTTTCAAAGTTGTCATTTGAATAGTATAACTAACAACAAGACTACTGAATGCAATTTAAAAGTACTTGTCCTTAGGATATGTACTGATTTCTAAAGCCTCTTAACAAAATTCTTTTCTTAAATTGGTTATGTCACCAATTTAAGACAGAATTAAGTGCATTTATTTCAAGTATTTTGGTTTGGTTTTGTTGGTTTGTTTGCTTTGATTTTTTTCTTTCATCATTAGCAGCTGCTTCCTTTAAAAATTATTTTACTTTTTAAAAATTACTAGAAATTTTGGGGCCAGTGAGATGGCTCAGCAGTCTAAAGCGCCTACTTAGGCAAGCTTAGGCAACTACAGGGACCCTGGTTCAATCCCCAGCACCACATGCTACACCAGCCCCACCCGAGGGCAGGCTGAGCCAACCATAAAATAAAAAATAAATAAATAACAAAAATTATTAGAACTTTTAAATTCATTTGCATGTAACTCATTTACATGATCCAAGAATGAAAACTATGTATAAAAGAGCAATGTTCAGGAATTTTTGTCTTTTTTTCAATCTCCTGGTGATAGCCCATGTATATTAGGGGGTTTGTCCATTTTTTTTGAAATATAGGCAAATTTATAGATTCTCATTTCTCTTTCATGAGGATGTCCCCTCATGTAACAAAGGCACCCTTCAGCTCACTGTGCCTCCCTGAACTCATGGCTTCCTCTTCTTTCCTGGGGCACACAGGTCTCCCCAGGGGCTAGTATTCCATGATGGGTATTTGAGACTGGGATGCATTTATTGTCCCTGCGAAATGCTTGGGACTCAAACACATCATCTTATACTCCTGTATGTCAGAAGCCCAATATGAGTTTCATTGGCTAATGTCAAGCTATCCAAGGAACAATGTCCCTTTGGGAGCTCTAGGGTTTTAGCACTTCCTAGCTCATCCAGTTGCTAGCAGAATACTGGAGTTCCTTG
Organism: Myocastor coypus; assembly: GCA_004027025.1. NCBI lineage: Eukaryota > Metazoa > Chordata > Mammalia > Rodentia > Myocastoridae > Myocastor > Myocastor coypus. The sequence continues at coordinate 16,074 of PVJA010001083.1, read as the reverse complement.
GAGTACTGGAGCTTGTGGAGTTCCTTAGAGTTGTAGGAGTGAGGGCCTGTTTCCAAAGTGTCACTGTCCCATCTACTAGAAATCACCACCTTGTGTCCTATGGCCCCTCCTTACCTTTGGAGCCAGCCATAGTGAGCCACAGCCTTCTTTAGACTTTGACTCTCTTCCTTCCCATCTCTCTGAGACTCTTCCACTTTTAATGATTGCTATGAGTGCTTTAGATCCACTCAGGCAATCTCCCTATGTAAAGGCCCTTAATCTTAATTGCATCTACAGTCTTTCCTGCTATGTGAGGTATCTTAGCCCTGGCTCCAGAGACTAGGTATGGACATCTTTGGGGGTTCTTACTCTACTGAAGGGTGTTTTTCAGCCTCTTGCATGATTTTTTTTTTTTTTTTGTATTTCTGCCTTTGCACTTTTGGGGAAGACCACAGGAGTGCAGTCACTGGGTCAAAGGACTGTACAATGACACTTTCTGGATTTCACTAAACCTTCTGCAGGTGGTAACATTTTGTATTCCCATCAGAAATATACATATTTTGCCAAACAAAAACAGAATTTAAGTCTAACTTATAAATTTTTCTTATGTGCTTTTGGAGTTTTAAATCATAAATAGGAAGGTTTTTTTTTCTACTTTCATATTATAAAGAAATTCACCCAATTTTCTGGTGCCACTTTTATGATTTCATTTTTGCACACAGAACTCCATCAGAGATGCACTCCATCTATTTGGAACATGTTGGTATGTGTGGAGTGAGGTATGAATCTAAGCTACGTAATTGTCCCAGTGCCCCTTACTAAAAAGTCCTTTTTTGTCTCCCTCTCCCCTCCTGATTGGCAACATTGAATTCTCATATACACTTGGGTTTATTTCTGAGCTTTTCATTTTGTTCTATTAGTCTGCTTATTCATGCGCTAATTCTACATTTGTAATTACAAAACTTTAAAATATGTTTTAATATCTAGTAATGTTTCCCCAGCTGCCAGGTGCATACACACACACACACACACACACACACACACACACACACACATTTTGTTTTTGTTTTTTTCAGGCTTATCCTGGTTATTCAGAAGGTGACCCTTTCTATCCAGAAGTGTGATATGTCATTCAATTCCTTCAAGTATATTTTGTCAGCTACTTTCTCCTTACTTGGCAAAGCACTGAGGTATCTCTCCCTATTTTGTCCCAGCTCTCAGAAGGCAAGAAAACTGAGGGGAGATCAGTGTACCTCCAATCTGTCCTACAGACAAGTGAGGTATCTCCTCTGTGCCTTCTTCTTCAGTTCTTAGGTCCTGAACATATGTCTTGACTTCTTGGTGTGCCTTGTCCTCTTCTGCAAAAGGGAGTGGGTAGAATTATCTGGAAGGTCATTGTGAAGGTTAATCACCACATGCATATTTGAACTGTACTTTCTGTGTTCGCTGCTGGCTTGGAGGGAATACATTTTATTTGTGAATACTTTGATTATCTAAAAAACATATACATATATGTGTGTGTGTGTGTGTGTGTGTGTGTGTGTGTGTGTGTATGTATAATAAACTCTTCTCTGTATATATCTCACATTTATCACAGAGAATTTTTACCCATAATATAATTTGAATATTTTTCCCTATCCCCCTCCCTTCCCTTTAAACCCCTTTTCCTCCTTACTGACAAAGCTTTGTTTTCATTTTTCCCTTCTGTTCTTTTTTTTTCATTCTTTTCTCTTGCCCTTCTCTCTCTCCTTCTCATTGCTCCCTTCTCATTTAAACATTTTCTTCCACTTCCCAATATCCATCACCCATTTTTGTCTTTATTTACCCTTTTGGTCTCCCACATAAGAGATATGGTGTTACATTTAAACAAGGTAGTAACTTCTGTTTCTTCCTTCTCTCTTAATCTTTTTGCCTCTCTGTCTCTGCCTCTCTCTTTATCTCTGCCTCTCTCTTTATCTCTGTCTCTCTGTCTCTCTCTGTCTCTCTGTCTCTCTGTCTCTCTCTCTCTCTCTCTCTCTCTCTCTCTCTCCCTGAATGTATTACTTACTTTTTCTTATTTCTGAGACAAAATACCCAACACTCAAAGTTAAAGGAAGAAAAGAAAAGCTTATTTTGCTAACAGTTTGTAGAAGTCTCAGTCCGTAGTTATTTGATCCAATGCAGGGCATCGAGGCAGAGGAGAAGCACTTCATGGCAGGCAGAAGGCAGCTAAGCAGTGACGTAGTGAGGAAGTAAGCAGCACGCAGCAGCAGCAGCCCTCTTTCTGTCCCTTTATCCGGGCTACCCACCTTTGGGGTGACTAGCACTCACACCCAGTAAGGACCAACCTGAGAACTATGCCAAAAGCATCAGAGGACTAATTCAACAGCCACACACCCTTAATCCCAGCATCACACACTGTAGATCCAGACACCTCTGAAAAGCCCCACCTATGACCACATGAGGTTTTGGGGTGGCACCCAGATACCAGCCATCACAGTGTGTCTCTCTGTGGTTTCTTTTTACATATTTATTTAGCAGTCTTGCTGAAAAGGCCACTATCTCTGTATCAGATTGAATTGGGACAGTGACAGAAGATGATTTTTTTATTATAAACTTTAAAGACATTTTTTAAGGTTTTATCATCAATTATGAGATTTATACCCTTTATAGTAGGTGTCTTATTTATAGCTAGCCTCCATTGACTGAAGACATTTCTAATCCTGGTTTCCTACAAGTTTGTCTTTTGGTTGTTGTTGGGTTTTTTAAAATTATAAATAAGTTAGATTTTACCTAATTATTTTTACCTATTGAGTTGTCTTTTTTCTGCTTTCATCTATAAGATGATTGCTATTTTCCTATTACCTCATTATCCCAGTGCCCAAGACAAACCCATTGTGATCATAATGTTTATTTTGTTTTAGATTAACATGTTCTATCAATACTCATAAATGAGCTTGGCTTTTTCTAGATGTCAGTTTGGCTTGGGTTTTAGGATCACTGGGTTATTTTCTCTCCAGTTTTCATAAACACAGTCTTGGGTGCACTCACGGTACTCAACACTTGGACAAAGAACAGCAGGCTGCGGCTGACCTGCTGCCCTAAACTGGGACTCCCAGGCCCAGGCCCCGCTGCTCGTCATGATCAGTGGATTCAAAATCCACCCCCAGGGGTCCGGTGGGATGGCTCAGTGGTCTAAAGCGCCTGCTTGGGAAAGCTTGGTCGGCTTCAGGGACCGCGGTTCGATCCCTGGCACCACATGCAGCGCCAGCCCTGCCCTCCGGGCGGGCTGAGCCAGCTATAAAAAAAATGAGTGAATAAACAAACAAAGGTTCTGAAACAAGAAATAAATAAATAAATAAAATTAAAAAAAAATCCACCCCCAAACCTCTGGCAGTTCATCCGAGGCTCTGTGCTGGTGTCTGGACACTGTTCTATTTGCGTGACATCCTGCATTGCCGAGTGGATCGAAAGTTAGCTCCCCTGTTGTGCAATGCTGGACACTGTAGCCGAGGTGGGACAAGCTCCAGCAGCCATCTTTCCCTCTCCTCCTCTGAGCAGTGAAAGCTTTGCTTCTGCAGTGGGAGGGAGACTCTGTGGCTTCTCAGGGTGGCCTCACCCCCCTGGGGCTTGCACTCATCACTTGCTCTCATTATGGACCCATTCCAGCCATCTGAACTCCTGGGGCAAAAAGCACCAGGCAGTACGGACACGAAGCCAGAGGCTGGTGCGTGGTCCCTGAGCTGCTTCTCTCAGGCAGCCTACAGCCAGCCTGCAGCAGTTTGCTAGCTGCACTTTTTCATTGCCCTGAAGTTTCCCTTACCTTTCTTCTTGAAAGCATTTCAGAAATTGTAGAAAAGATTCAAGAATCCCAGAGAAAACTTCATCTCACAAAAGGCCTTTTTCAAGTGTTTCCACTTGTCCCAAAATGTCCTCAGTGGCTCAGGATCCAGCCAGGACACGGACTGAACCTAATTATCCTGTCCTCCAGTGTATTAGTTACTTTTTGCTCGTTGCTGGGACAAATACCCGACACTCAAAATGAAGGAAGGAAAGGTTTATTTAGCTCACAGTTCGTGGAGGTTTCAGTCCATATTCGGTTGGCCCAAGGCTGAGTGGAGCAGGGCGGAGAGCATCCAGTTCATGGCGGCAGAACAGCAGCAGAATGGTGGCAGAGGCAGCCGACCAAACAGGGCAGCAGAGCAGCAGCACCAGCTCGAGCTCCAGTCTATCTCTCTGTCTCTCTTTATATTACATTCAGGCTCTCCGCCTTAGCTCCCGCCCAAGGCTACACCCATAATCCCAGAAGTACTTCCACCCATAATCCCATCAGTACTAAAACCTATAATCCCAGGGATCATGGATCAAGTCTCAAACTCTAGAAGTCCCCACCCAGTGACTCCATGAGGCTTTGGGGGGACAACTAGACATAAACCATAACATCCAGTCTCCTCCAGTCCCAACTATTCGTGACCTCTGCAACCCTAAAGATTACATTCCATCTGTCTTAGAATACCTTCACTCTATCAGAGGTTTCTGCATGATCAATCCTATCCTATGCATTTTGAGTCAGAGAATGATGGTTGTAGGGTTATGCTCCTCCCTCCATATCCTTGGTATGATGTCAATATATCCTGCTGTTTGTAGAATTAATGTCACTCACTTGATTCAGATGGTGTTTGTCAAGTCTCTCAAAAGCCAGTTCCACTGCCTCATCAGTTAATGAGTGGTTTGGTGTGTGTGTGGGGGGGTGCTTTGGGTTTGCACAAAAGTCTCATTTCCCTTTCCACTCTCATCTTTTGTCATCCATTGTTTCTTTGTTTCTTTGTTGCTTATTTGTTGGTTGGTTGGTTTTACTTAAGTTAGCACGGTAATAGGACAGTACCTTATGAGCCCCTTGGTCTTTTGTATTCTAAATTTTTACTATATGTCAAATATGGAGTTCTTTTTAAGTCTTGCTCAGGATTTGTTCATCACTTTGATTGTTAGAATTTATGTGCCCCCGAAAACTCCTGGACATGACCCACCTGGATGGTTCTTCTCCTGTCTGTACTCTCCTCAGGAACTCTTAACAACTCTAAGAAATCACTTCCCATTCTATCCTCTACAGCTCCTAGCATCTATTTCATCCATTTCATTTCTTCTAGTTACCTCTCTGTGCTACTTTCCATGTAACTTCCTTAGGTCCAGCATCTAGGAAATCAATTTTCTGTTGGCCTATATTTAATTTGCCCCTTAGTCTACTCAATGAATTTTGAATTTCAGTAACTTTTATCTTACACAACTCTATTACTTTCTGCCCTTTTTAAAGAAATACTGGCTTATCCTGCACTCATTCTTTCAAATCACTCTTTTAATTACACTCTTTAATTACATTTGTGCATTTCTTTCATGTGTGGCCTCAATTATTCTATCATATTGATTTCCACATATCTGAAGATATTTTTGTCATGACGTTACGTCTTCTGTGCCTTTCCACCCCACACCAGAAGCTGAAGGACTTGCATTGTAAGGTTTGGGATGCACTTTTCTTTTCCTCTGGGATCCTCTGCAGCCTCAGGTCTCTGACTGAATTTAGGCTTGGGAAAGCCTTATTTCCCTGGGTCTCATGCCTCTCTTGTTCTCAGTTTTGTTTGGAGAATATGTAGAAGTCTCAATCCTCTGCCTCGTTTCTCTACACCCCACTTCCTGAGTTGCTAAGAGTGATCTTTTTTCCCCAGGGTTCCTGTAGCGCCATGCCCTCCTGCGTTTGGTCCTGGATCACCAGCTTTCTGCCTTGGGTGCATAGCTGCATATAAGAAGCTTTCTGCTATACCCTGCCTAGCACTTTGGCTTTTGGAGTAAGCAGTTTTTTAGATTACTTAGTTTGCCACCTTCTCAGAACTAGAAGCTCTTTAGTGGCATTCTTTTTAAAATAACTGAAATCAACTATGCACATCTATAAATTGTGATACATATGCTTGAAATCCCAAAAACAAAAGAGAATTTTTGCCCCTAAAAGTTATTTCCAGAACCCTTTGCTGTTTCTGATTTCTAGCAAATAAACATTCATCTATAAAAACAAGCTTACTTCCAATCCTAAAGTAAGGATTATAGACAACCTTTGGGTTCCACAGGAAGTAGTACTTAAAGGGGAGGAAGAGGCAGAGCTTCAGAGCCTTCTAAGCACAGGGGGGCACACATACATAGGGGAGATTTCTTCTTTGCTGTATCTTTGTGCCAGAGGGAGATGGCTTTTTCTTTTGAATATCTGGATTAACTCCACTGACAGCCCACTACAAATGAGAAAGTGGATGAAGTTTGCAGAGTTTCCACAGCAGACAAAGCAGGGGCTTTTTCTTGATTCTCTTTTGAAGAGTGTTAAAACTCATATCTAGGTATTCGCCTAAGCTTCATGCACTCTTTATGGTGCTGGCTGTATCTGGGGCTTCTCATACTGGAATTAAGGATGGTTGGTACTAAATCAGTCCACGGGTTGAAATTAGCATAGTTCTGGGTGGCACCACCCAAAAGGATTATTGCCTGAATGGCATCAAAGGAAAAGTAGGTGGCTGCATTGCTGCTTGCTGCTTGCTGTTTTTTTCTTGCCACATAACGGACCATTTCTCTTCTGTGATGCCTCTGTGCCATGCCACCCTGCCTTGTAGCCAGTCAGCCTTTAGCTTTCGATGTCAGGTATTTTGTCTCATCAATGAAAAAAAGTAATGAAGACAAAGGGATTAGCAGTGGATGTTCTAAAAGGCTTCATCAACAGTAGTGATGGCCTCAAAGGCTCTGCCGTGTGGGCTTTAAGAATGTCAGGCTTTATATGTACCACTGAAGCCTGTCTACACCAGCACACTATGAGACAGAGGACTTGGGGAGCAGCCCCTCAGAATGTGTGGAAGACTGGGACAGAGCTTCTGATGGCCTCAAGGTTTGTAAAGTTTCTCAGAGAGGTCATCTGCGAAGTACCTCAGGCTCTGTAGAAGGCAGAACCCACTGTCATGCTCTGATCTAACACCTATCATCTTGCGGGTGTTATGAATTCTGTCTTACAGCTAAGGAATCTGAGTCAGACTCTTCACCTAAAGCCACACAGCTGGGAAACAACCAGGGCCCAAACTCTGTGCTTCGCATATTGCTGCATGTCCTTAAGGAACTTGTCCCTGGCATCTTCTCCAAGGGATGAGTCAGGATCCATCGACCATGACAGAGAGCTCCTAGAGAAAGTTCTTTAAAGGAATCTGGCTGCAGGGTCCCAGTACCAAGAATGACAACGGATCACAGATGTATCTCTTCCTGGAAGGGACTATGATATGTTAGGTAGGGTAGGGCATAGCAGCATCTACTGGAGTCTTCAGAACACAGCTTAGCCCTGAGCAATGGAGGCTGAGCAGGGAAACACCTATGCTCTAAAGAGAGGCCATTCAGTCATCTTCGAGGTACACCTGGTAGAGTAGGAACATGTCTCAAGGAAAGGAAGGGTGGCTTGGCAGAAAATGGTCATTCATGCTGATGTTGTCTATGGCAGATTGTGAGAACTTCTTGAGATAATTTAGTATGTGGTTGGAAACTACCTCAGGCTATTGAACCAAAAGAAAATTATTCTGAACAATATAAAGCCAGGGGTAGGGGCTGACTTTGTGTGGAGGTAGGAGCCATTATGTCAGTGGCATGGAGGGCCTGTGAAGGAGGCACTGAGCCCTGTTTCATCCAGGCTTCATGACCTCACCCAGGCAGCACCAAGGAGCAGCACCAAGAGCAAGGGCTGAGGACTACCAGTGGCTGGGAAGCCATAGCCATAATTCTCTTTCACTCACTTTTCTATCACTGCACCTTCACAGTTAAGTTTCCTTTAAATTCTGCCTTGTGTTTACATGTGCCAAGAAAGTCTTAGGACTGAGGTTATCTTTGTTGACCTCTGGGATGAAAGATGCCCACCACTGGAGGAGTCACGGAACAGCCCTATAATAATTTGCTGCTTAGAGGTGGATTTACAAAAAAGAGCTTTTAAAGGTCTTTCTGGTTTGATAATACTTCATTTAATCAGTAATCTTTGCTTGCAGATGAGCAAAGCACCTCTTCCCACAAAGTAGGGAAGACAGATGTGACACATCATGTCCTCCCTGCCTGCTGGCCACCTCATAGCCAGAGCAGCATCCAGTCTACTCCTAAGGCTGCTCTGGGCATGGTTCTCAGTAACAAAGACACTAATGCTAATACCGTGGTACAACAGAATGGTTTCCATTTCAGAATGGAAAAATGGTTTTGGGGTAAGCCCCTAGTGCTTATTTGTGCAGAACAGCAGAAATTTTCTTAAAAGGAGCAGGTTGAGAGGGTATTATGAGCTAACAAAATAAAGTGAGTGCATGCTGCATGCTGGTCTCTCAGTAACTAAAGAACAGGAGATGGAGCTCTGTGTGCCCAAGCATCTCCAGGCGAGGCACTTACAGATGATGAGGTGGCCTGGCTTGTTGGGTGATCCCCTCCTGGGTGAAGCTGGGGCACAGGGCAATACCATCTTCCTCCTTACTTCAGGTGCCAGGCACAGTAAGGACCTGATGGATAGAAGTCTGTAGGTGCTGTGCTATTTTTCTGTTTGCTGATGCCTTTACCTGCGAGGATATGTGGCAGGATGTATGTGACTTTCCAGTTCCCCAGCATGCCTGTATCCAATGCCTTTTACAATCACTTTCCACTCAGGATGAGTTCTAGTAAAATGTCACCTCAGCAGATGAGGGTGGCTGTGTCTTCTGTTAGAAGCTAATGCCCAGGTGACCCCAGGCTTCCTGTCTGCCAATACTGCCAAGGACCAAAGCCAAACATGTTTCCCAGGAGCCCCTGGTGAGAAGTCACAGGTCACAAGTACCATCTTGACTCAGTATTTGAGCCCTGATTGTGGAGGGCTATGCTCCACAGTCTGAGCACTTTCTGAGCTCTAGACTTCAACAAGACTCTGATTGATTCAGGCCCTACAGACAAACAAAGAGCCTGAATCAATGTAAGGGAAAAGAAACCAGAAGACAAAGCTTCACAACAAAGGCCCTACTTCAGGGCAAGCAGAAGGCTGGCACCAGAATGGAACTTGTGCATGAAGACATTCCCTCCAAAGGTAGAAAACAGATAGCTGCCCTGGGACATCTCTCTAGAGTCTACTCCCTTGTGAATGTGTTCATAGAGCCCAACATAAGAGTGCCAACTTCCAATACTTTGACTTTATGATGGTAGGAAAGCTAGTCTCCATTGTTCTCTGGAGATGTTGCCATCTGTATGTGTACACAAGTGAGTTGGCAAGCCTTTTGTTAGGTGGCTGTATCCCACTGGAGGCTAATGGAAGTGTTCTGAGCATGGTGAAGGCAGACAATTCTAAGTGGTGATGTCTGGAAGGTCAAGTGTATTAAATGTGTTTTCCACTTAAATCAACTTACAATGGATGTATCACGACTAACCCCTTCAAAAGTCAGGGAACATCTCTATTTCCAGGGATTTTGTTTCTACTTGAGAGTCAGTAGAAGTGTTGAAAGTAGCAAATCAGGCACTGTCAATGCTCTGAAATGCTCATAGTTCCTCGGAATTGGAGGCTTTGCCTTCTGTTCCTCCAGTGTCCCATCTTATCTGGGCCTGACTGTTTGTAGGATGGAACCCATGGGGTCCAGCTTGGATCCACATGGTCACGGGCAAGCTCAGGGGTTGGGTAGGAATAATAGGACAACTGTTAGAGCACTGTGAGTACTTTATGAAGGGGGCATTATTCAGGCAGTGTTTTATGGAGTTAGAAAGTTCTCAGAGCTGGTTGTCAATTAGGGTGAGCAACAGGGACCAGGGAGCCAGCCAGGATGAGACACATAGGGAAAGATCCTTGGGAGGCTAAAGATACATTTAAGCATGAGCTTAGGACTGGCACATGCTGGACACTTACTAAAGGGAAGTTCATAATAATAAAGTCAAACGAAATATTTGGCCTTAAAGGACAGAGTACATCCAAAGGAGAGCCTGAGCAGCCAATGAAGACTGAAACCTGGAAAGCGCCTAGAAGACCAAGGGACCATAAGGATGGATCCAGACTGGTGTCTGTGTCCAAGGCCCAGACCAGGTCAGCTCCATTCAGGAGCTCCAAGGGGAAAACAGGAAACCTGGTTGTCACTGTTAGCCTTTGTGGTTAGACAGCCAAGCTGGGGTAGGTTCCCAAAAGTACAAAATCTGTAGCCCAGGCTGAGCCTCTAGACCTGGGCAGGAAGCAATCAGGACTCAAACAGCAAGTCAAGATGGTACCTGTGACCTGCCCAAGGGGGCCATGGAACCCTGCTCCTTGAAAACTAAAGTCAGTTGTCCTGTCTCCTGAGTAAAAATAATTTCAGGGATAGCAGGGGAGCTTACCAACTAGCAGCTGGACTTCCAGGCTTCCCCTGGCCCTCACTGGAGTCCATTGCTGCAGAGTGACTTATTTGTCCCACTCCCCACCATCACAGGGGTGGCAGAGCAGCAGCCCTGGTCCTGGCTATAGGTGAAGGATTCACCTGCCTTGTGAGGCATAGGGCCTCTCCCATGGCTCATTTTGTCACAGAAACATCCTATATTTTTTTGTATAGTTACTGTCTGTCCTCCCAAGACATCAGCTTAGCGAGGGCAGGAGCCATGTTCCCAGGCCTTAGCACAGTGAACAGGGTGTGTGGGTGCAAGGCAAGAGCTGGCAAACACCTGTGGAACAGGTGGATGAGTCACTGCATAGACACCACCTGGGGACAGCAACATCCCTGACTAAAGAAGGGAGAGCCCATTCTTTAAAAACATATTCTTTGTTTCTCCAGCCATCCATCCAGCTGGTTCCCCAGGGTCCTCTGAAGGTACAATGTTACCTAGTGAATCACATCTCTCATGGGGTGCATAGTCCTTGCGTTTCTGCCTCTTGCTCCAGGATCTGCAGTTGGGAATGTCTCCCCCCACCAATCAGATCTTTTCTCACTCCAGTCAGATGTTAGAGCTGTTTGTAGCCCTTTTGATAAGTATCTGCCAGTGTTGCCATTATAATAAACCCTGACCATAGTTGAGTTCTTTTTTCATAACAGGAAGAAAGAGTGACATTATTGTTGAATAGTCTGTCGCACATGCATAGGAAAGCTGTCATCAGCTCTAATGGGTCCTTCAATAATAATGCGGTCATCTGGGTAAATTTGCCAAGACAGGCTTCATCTTTTGTTCTGATATGTCTCTGCCTAACCATTTAGGTACTATGGTGACAGGTGACAATGAAATACATACTCAGATATTTCAAAATGTTTATTGTTTGCTTGATTGTCCATAATAGCACCCTTACAATGACTTTTTCTCTTGTATTCCTCAACCAGCATAGGAAATCTGCACAGGATGAATGGTTTAAAGTGGGCTTTTTGTTCATTAGTCTATCAGATCCTTTTAGATCCTATTAGGGACTCTTAAAATCATGCAGGAGAAGAAAATACTGCGACGTAAGTGACAACTCAAGTAGGAACGAGGGAAGCATTTTTCTACAAATGTCATTCCTCAGAAGCAGAGGTCAGTGCATCCATAAATCACAACTGTCAAACCAAATTAAATTTTATGAGAGTAATATTTTCCTCTTCTTTTTTTGAGGACCACTCTGTGCTCTGATCCTTTCATCGTAATTCTCCTGTTAGATTTTTAGACTTGCCTTTATGTTTCCTTTTTCTGGTCATTGTTTCATTCATTTACTCATTCACCCAGCAAACACTTATTAAGCACTGACCGATAGACTCTGTTGCTTAGAGTAACATGCTGTATACTACAGTATGAGGTAAAAGCCTTCAATACAGTCCTTTCTGTAGAACTCGCAGTTTTTGTGGAGTGGAATATGGGATTGAGGTGGAGTCTAATGATTGTTACCAAGGAGACTCATGAGAAATTGTTGCTAAGAAGGAGGCAGTGGGGGAAGGTACAAGAGGTGGCATTTAAATTGGGCCCTGAGGATAAATGGCATTCTCACAGGAGGGGACATTCCAAGCAGAGACCTGGGGGATAAAAGTGAGGCCCTTGCTTTAAAATGTGAAATTTATTCTTGTTCTGTCGTGGTGAAGCCAGCAGGTCACAAGGCACATAGAATTCAAAAGATAGTTTCAGCTGAGCATCAGGGCCCCCAACTGAGTACCCTGAGAGTTTCCAGAGGAAGCACAGTCCTGGGGTACACAGGGGAAGCTGCTGGGAGAAGCTTCCTGCTGGGGTGGGCTCTAGTAAAGTACTGGATGCTTGAGGTAGCAATTGGGCGTGAAGAGCACTGGAGGATGCATTTGGAAAATGGTGAATAGAATTTGTAGAAGGAATATTGCAGGTATTATAGACTAAATGTTTTGTCCACCAAATTCTGATGTGGAAACCTGCCCCACTGGGGATATCATTGTGTGTGGGACCTTGGGAGGGGATGTGGTCTCTAAAGGGGAGTCTCACAAATGAGATGAGTGCCTGTCTCACTTAATCTTTTCTAGTTGCCAGGACAAAGTACCTAATACCCAAAGTTAGGGAAGGTAAGGTTTATTTAGCTCATAGTTTGTGGAGGTTTCAGTCCATACTCAGCTGACTCCAAGGCAGAATGGAACATGGCAGAGGGCAACCTTTTATGGAGGCAGAAAACGGCAAAAAGCAAAGGGATGGGTAGTTGCTGTAGCAGCTAGCTAGCCTCTTTCCCTTCCTTGCATTGTAATGCAGATTACCCCCCAGGGTGGGAATAGCACTCACACCCATAATCTCAGCATTGGGTCATGAATTAATAACAAACTCTAGAAGTTGTCCCATGACTACGTGAGGCTTTGGGGGGACACCTAGACCCAAACAGTGCCCTTACAGAAAGGACCTGGAAAGCTCTTTCCCTTTTCCACCAGGTATAGATGCCATACAAGGGGACTCTTGGCAAAACCTGCCCAGCGTGGCATCCTGTCTCAGACTAGAGAAGGGGAGTTTCTGTAGTCAGTAGGGTTTGTTACAGCCACTTAAGCAGACTGAGACACAGCCAGATTGGGTGAGCAGGACTTTGTATAGCCTGAGCCAGGACAGTGTATTGGACCATGGGAGCAGTGAAGGGAACTCTGTTATGAGGGGGAACTCAGAGCTGTGTTGTCCTCTATCCATTGTACTTTCTGGCTGTGAGCATAGACCCATTCTGAGACCTGTCTTCATGGGCATTAAGTTGTTCTGGTAAGTGGGTGGCAAGGGAGCAGTTCTCCAAGCTGGTACACATGAGAGGCATGGACACCTGTGGTTTTTCTAACTGCTCACAGAAGCTGAGATACCAGGGCCATGATAACAGCAGTAGCCAGAGCAATTCTGACCCCTTGTTTTGTCCTGTGGCAGCAAGGACAATCATAATCTCCTATTAGTTCACTGAGCTAGTCCATCCTCCAATCCAGGCAAGAGGCCAAGACTCTGAACCAGGCTCTTATACTAAAATGAGCCTTGTAGTCTCCTTTGTGGAGGGCCATGAAAGATCACAAGGAAACGGCCATGCCTTAAGTAAAGGAGGGCAAAGACAGCGTCATCTGAGGGGGTTGAAGGCAACAAAAGAGGAACCAAGGGAGCAGAGGAGTCCAAGAGCAGAGATTAGGGTGGAAAGAATGGGGTGGCACACCCAGAAGCCATTTCACACTTGTGTCTAAAGGTAGAAAAAATATTAACTAGTGAAAACAACATAACAACCTGGAAAGATAGCAAGCGGCAGAGGAGGGTGGAAGGAATCTACTTCCAGTTGTTTCTCAAAGCAGGCAGCCCTTGCACCAGCTAAGATCAGTGGGTCATTGAGAAGCCCATTAACAATTCATTATCCTCAGGCTGCCAGGATCCCTTCCTGGAACTGGCCTTCAGGCCTTGTGAACCTTGAGTCTCTTCCTGGTTGGGCTATGTTTTTGCCAGATGGACACATACCGATTAATCTGCAACCTTACTCTACTCACTTTCCACGCCCTCTAGCATGGGGAAGTTCCAGGTGCCTGTGGCACAGGTGGGTGCCAGTCTGAAGGAGGACGTCTGGGCATCTGTGGGTGTTGCTAGGTGTGCAGGATCCTGCAGATGGCAGTTTCTGGATGAGCAGAACACAATGGCTTTCAGTTTTCCGTGGACAGCTTACAGGACTGTCTCCCTCCACCCCCTGCAGAGCTGCTTTTTTCCCTCTCTTCCTCCTTCCTCCTAGGCAGCTGCAGCCTTTTTCTTCTTCCATCTACAGGAGTCCCTTTCCCTGAGGTTAATGATTATCCTCTTAGTAGCCATTGAATCCCCGGCTCTAGGTGATGACCAGCCACCAGAGCCGCCCAGCAGGAACTTCCAAAATCCTGCCCAGGCCACCAGGTCCTCTGAGACTTCCTGGAGTCTCAGCTGAGCCAAGTGGCTTTCCCAGTGTAAAAACTCAAATTCTGATAGAAGAGTGATCCAGGGCTCCCTAATTATTAAATGAACCCATATGTCTGAAGGGGCCCAGCCAGGTGCCAAGTATAGGCTAGACCTAGGAGGAAACAGCAGAGCCATCAGCCCTGCTGGGGGACGCAGTAGGGTAGTGGGTCTCCTATGGCTTTAGTGGAGGGACCATGTGCTCCTTAATGGGGTTGAAGGACTTGTCCCCTGCTGAGTGGCATTTGAAATGTGTGGCATTTTTGCTTTTGTGGTAAGTATTGTAAAGTGCCGTTTGTTAGCTTTAAAAGGAGAAGAAATCCTTTTAACATCCCAGCTTCCCCATGGGGAGCTTCGATTTGTTTTATCTTTGAGGACTTCTGTCTCACTGTCCAGCACATTGTTAGTGTGCAGGCATTCACTTCTGGAACATGCATAGTGATGGTGTTAAAGTCTAACCAGTGATCCAGAAGAGACTAGCAAACATTAGAGAATGTGGGCCTCCTTACATAAAGACGTAAATCTTCTATTATGGGAATATAGGTTTCTCCCCCAGAGAGTGTCTAGAAGCAAAGTTACATTTTTGCTAATAACTGGGCTGTGGAGCTGCATGCCAAGCAGCCCATTTTTAACACCTTTTTTTGTCGGGCGTGGTGGCACACACCTGTAATCGCAGCACTTGGGAGGCTGAGGCAGGAGGATCGGTGTGAGTTCGAGACCAGCCTGGGCTACAAAAGTGAGCTCAAGGACAGCCAGAACTGCATAGTGAGACCCTGTCTCAAAAAGACAAAAAAAAAAACTTTTTTCTTTTTAATCATTCACATGTCTCACATGTGCACTTGTACATTTGTTGTTGTGTTAAACAGGGCTGAGCACCAGATCTAGGCTGGACCTTGTGGGAGATGTTGGGGGTATTGTCATGAGTAGGACCCCGACACTGCTCAAACTGGAATGGCAGGAAAAGCCCGCAGGGTGGAGGGAATGTGAGGTAGTAGCGGCTCACCTCGTGCCCATAAGCAGACTCTGGTGCTTTCGTTGTGATCCTTTTGGCTTTCCAAGCTGATGGTCTCATTGAAACTATTGCAGCTCAAGGGGTATACCTGTGCTCCAATGCAACTTTATTAATAACAACAAAAAAAAAAGATGTAGGGCAGACTTGGCCCATGCGCCACAGTGTGCTGGCTATTGAAGTCAAATCTTGCTTGGGAAGGTTCCTATGGGTTTTCTATGTTAAGAAATGTAGCTGTGGCCAGGCACCATGGTGCAGACCTGTGTCCCCAGCACTCAGGAGACTGAGGCAGGAAGATTATTACAAGTTGGAAGCCGTTCTGGGTTACATAGTAAGTTTAAGGCCAGCCTGGATTTCATAATGAACACTATATCAAAAAAACAAAAACCTCCAGTCCCACCGAGTCCGAGCCGGTAGCACAGGCCGCGCGTCCGCCGCGGGTAAGCTGCATGCGCCCCTCTGCCCCGCCTCTGCGCTCCTACTACTAACTTCCTGTTCCAGTCCCAACCCAGTCCCAGCCGGTAGCCGAGCCCGCGCACCAGCTGGGTCACGATCCTTGGCCCGCCTTCCCCTCCCTCGCTCCCCCTCCCCCCCCTTTTTTTTTTGAACCCCTCCAGTCCAACCTCCAGCACCGAACCCATCAAATAGCTCGATAGGCAACCGATCTGGTCCACGAGCCTACCAGGACTACTCAATCCCAAAGCTCCACCTCCACCTACAGACCACGTCTGCTGGGATTCACAGAAGCTAGCAGCCAGAGC